>JBBPBX010060380.1:0-21464 GCA_038048925.1 Garcialebias charrua
ACAGTGGAAAAGAGAGGTGAAAAAAGAAACATCAGAAGAAGGAGCTGGCCTTGATTTACAATAGGCAGAATTACAATGCCTACATGCCACCTTGGGGACTGGGTTACAAACATGGAGAGGTTGTTATGCAAACGCAATAGAGCATAGCCCTGTATTACAGGTCAGATTAGATAAGTGTGACACTTCAGTTGACTGGCAGATTCAATTTACTCAGGAGAATTACAGACAAGGCCCATTTTAAAAGTAAAGATGGGGAGCAGGTGAGAAGTGACTACAGGTACATTTGATACAACACTGAGGTAATACCTATTTCTCATTAAAGCCAATGGTGTCACTGAAGGCCACAAAACCATTAAGTTAAATTAGACCATCTCATTCAGTTGTGCACATAAACAACCCGAACGCTTAATTCCCCCAACATTTACATATCTGCAGCATTCCCCCCAACATTTACTTATCTGCAGACAAACCCCATAAATCAAATCAAAACCCGAAATGCACCAACTTTCAGTCCAAACGCTCTCTCAGATAAAAAGTTTGTTTGAAGCGGGATGAGGAAACGCCCACTCAATCCATCCAGGCGTCGGCGCGCTGAAATAAAAAGAAACAATCTGACCAGAGTCTCAAGGTCCTTTTAGCGTGCTACCCCTGCAGTCCTGGGTAAAGGAAAAATTACTAATCCACAGCGATCCCAACTCAGGGTGATACACAGTCCACAGGCAGTCCACAGGGCAACGGCCTCACGCCAAATCCTTCTCAGCAGGTGCGCACTCCAAGGTGAGACAGAGAGGAAGCGCCGTCACTTCCTCCTCCTTTTAAGTCCACTCCCCACCGTCTCCAAAACGTATTATTACAAAACAAATTTACACAAACAAATAAACAAGTTCAAACTTTCATTTGGAACACACTCATTACCTTACAGGAAACAATAATTAATAATAAATGGTCATATTTGCAGCGTAGACAATAAATAAAAAAAGGAAATAAATCTAACCCTGTATTAATCGATCAGTGACCATTACAAGGGGGAACCCAGTCGAGCGCTTTAACAGAACCCTGCTAAATATGTTGGGAACACTGGAAGCCAAGCAAAAGTCTATGTGGCGAGAGTACGTGAAACCCCTTGTACATGCCTACAATTGTACAAGAAATGAGGTCACAGGGTTTACACCCTATGAACTCCTGTTTGGTAGATCCCCACGGCTCCCTATTGACTTAGCTTTTGGATTACCAGTTAGAGAACCTCCATCTTCCTCCCACTCAGAGTATGTTAAAAACCTCAGATCTCGGCTTGAGGAAAGCTATAGATTAGCCACACAGAGTGCTGTCAAGTCTGCCAAAAAGAATAAAAGCCGCTTTGATAAGCGAGTGACACCCTGTGCTCTGGAGGTTGGAGACAGAGTGCTTGTTCGTAATGTTAGATTACGTGGAAAGCACAAACTGGCAGATAGGTGGGAGCAAGAGGTGTATGTTGTTGTCAAGCGTGCAGGTGATCTTCCTGTCTATACTGTAAAACCTGAGACTAGGGATGGACCAACTCGCACACTCCATCGAGACCTACTGCTGCCCTGTGGGTTCCTCTCAGCCAGTACAGTAGATTTCCCTGTACCTGCTCCTAACCGTAGACCAAAGACTCGTAGCCAAACTCAGAATCACTCTGATTTTGCTCTGGAAGGAGAAGGGGATTCTGATTCAGATGTTCCAGAATGCTTTGAAAGAACCATCCAACCTGAACTCTTGGTTGAGTCCAGTGATGCAGTGAGATTTACTAGGTCATCAGTCCCAAGTGACACTGTTGAAGCTGATCCTTCATTATAAGGTTCAGTAACAGCCCTTGCATGTGTAATACCTACAGCTAAGGAGTCTTTGCCACTGTCCAATGAAGAGCCGCTCACGTCTGTCGATAAGGCAGAAGAACTAACGGAAGTGCCAAAGATGGAGGAAAACACTACAGTTTACCCTTCTGAATCTGTGGAACTGCCTGTGGAAGAAAACATATTTACTGACATGACTGAAGACTTACATGATGCCACAATATCTGTGGAGGCTGAGGGTGAAGGTCTTGGACCTGAACAATCTGAGTCATCATTGGATCTGACATATAATGGTTCTGCCACTGCATCTAATGATGCTGAGGCTGAGATAGCCCTCAGACAATCTACCCGGCACCGTCACCAGCCAAGTCGACTACAATATTCAGTATTGGGTAACCCATTAATTTTTGTTGTTCAAACCTTGTTTCAGGGCTTATCTGATGCCTATACTCAGGCTTTAAACCATCGTCCCTGTAGCAGATGCTCAGAACTGGTAAAGTCCAATAATTCTCCTGCAACGAGGACGTGCACGAATTAAAGCGGGGAGGGTGTAACCCAGTCAATTTTGGTTCTTGTATTTCCTCAATTTTATGCTTTCACCTTGTCCACTGTTTTGGGACTAAGTGTGAAATCTCATGAGATTTCATGGGATTTGAGTTTCATAGAAAAACATGACTCCTCCCATTACCTGGGAGAGCAGGTGTGTGTGACTGAGGAAGTTCAGAGATGCTGCAGGTGGGCATTAAACAATTTTAAATGAATTTATTTTTGGACTGTCATATACTTACTGGTATGCTTCTCAGCTTTTAGATGTCTCTAAGCTGTGAGAAACTGCTGTTTTGTGCTTAAAAGACCAGAAACAAGCAAACTGGTGAGTGTTTATATTGTTTGTAGCATGCCAATGCTGGCATTAGCATGCTAAAGCAAATCCCAATTGTTTGTTGGCTTATGGCCTTTAAATATAAATGGTCAAATGCTATTTAATGGATTAAATGGTTATGTTGTACTTTTGTGCCATCTTTAACATTTAATCATACAGTGACTATGAATGTGAAGAGTACTCTATTTAGAAATTGTTTGTGTATTTATATTATGATAAACAATTTAGAAAAGTAAATCATGTACATGTAGATCATCAATACATTTACCCTATGTATTTGTAAAACTATTTATGGTATGGTATTGATAGTGATTTTGATATTAATACTAGAAAATGATGTTAACTTGATCCTGTTGTACAGGCCAGGTTTCTATGAGGGAGGCCAGGTTTCTCTGATGGATGCCAGGTTTCTATGATGGAGGCCAGGTTTCCCATGATGGCGAGCTACCACTAGGCTTCAGGCCCAAAGAACCCGGAGCCAGAACCTGAGTTGTCTTGTGCGGTAGGAGATGCTGTGGCCTGCTCCCTACACACATACCCAAAAACTTTTACAAGCATTAAAGGCTCCTGAACATTTATTTGGTCTTCACTGACTACATTTAAACCCCTCAATCTTATCTGGACTATTGCCCTGGCCTTGGTATTTCATGAACTGTGGGATTAATACAAGCATTTGGATTTAGTCTGGTTAATTTGGGAGATCTGTTCATCTGGTGAAACATGTTGTTTATTGGTATAATGAATGGATTGATGACATTGATGACAGTTGTTTTTGTTTTGTTTTTGTACATATTGTAAATATCATATTTAATACAAAGCACCTTATGCACTGATCTTCTGTCCTTGTGTTCTTAAATACAAATGCAACCATGACCCTTCATGAGGAGAACATTAGAACCTTCTGATAACTGGCCTGCTACTAATACTTTTGAGTGATCACCACTTTGTCTGATCTTTAGCATTTACATCATATATGCTACACACTGCCAGCCCCACCCACGGCGAACCCGCAGGCCCCGAACCCCCCTACACCCCAGCACTACCCCTGATGGCCCACCCCCAGAATGTCCGCCATCCAACCAGGGGGGTAAGAGAAAAATAAATAAATAAATAATATATATATATATATAATATATATATATATATATAAATATAATACATAAATAAATAAATAAAATTGAAATTAACAAATCAAGACCCCGACACACACACCCCCGTCCCCAAATGTACTGTTGGTGAGTGTTGTTGTAAAGTGTACTTAAAAGGGAAAGAGAAGGAGCAAAGGCTAGCATTGTACCAGTTTCCCCTCCACTCCAACTCTAACCCAGGCCCTTATTGTCTAAATGCATAATGTTGAGTGAGCATAGGCATGGGGGAGAGAGTGATGTCATCCCGCCACCCATAACCATAGTGCTCATTCCATTCCATTTCTTTTTTACAATTGACTTAATTTGTTGGTATTGTAGGAAATATTTATTATCAATGTCATATTGTATTATTAATTTATTAAATGGAATAAAGTCTATACCCTCAAATATGTGTTCCAGACATTCAATACCTTTCATTCTCCAACCTGGGAAATTTAACATATTATTTTCTTGTTGAATGTCAGGATTGTTCCAGAGAGGTGTATGTCTACATGGGAGTAGTGAAGACTTTGTCATTTTCAGATACTCCCACCATGCTGTCAGAGATGAGCTAATATTGATGCTCTTAAAGCAGACATGTCTTTTTAAATCTGTACTGATAAATGGTAGATCTGAAATCCTAATATTATTACATAAAGTTTGTTCTATATCTATCCAAGTTTCATCTAGTGCATTCGGTTTTAACCACTTTGATATATATTGTAACCTGTTGGCTAAATATAGCCTGGTTTAAACCAGACCCTTGTCCTTCACTTCGCTTTGGACTAGGGTCTGGCATCTCTGCCATAGACAACGATTTCTCCTGGAGATTTTTGAATGGACCAATCAGAGAACAGGAGGCAGAGTTTTGTTAGTTTAGCCTGGCGAGGTCCAGGCTATCAGATAAATTGCTCAGAAACCACTCGGTGGATATTTTTTCTGCCACCAGTGTGTAATTATATGTCTTTAATTTACTGACTGTTGGCCTAGATGAAACATTTGAGATAAAATTCGATTTTTTATCATTTATTTTCGTAGCGCACCCGAGGCTGTTTGGAAAATATCAAACCGAAACTATTTAATATCCAGCAGATTTGACCATTTCGTGAATTGATTTAGGAACTGTTAAGCTCAGGAACACTTCTGATATAACGTCAGCTATGAAATATATTTTTTCTCAGCAGAGAAATAATAGTTTTTTACCTTGTTTTGATGAAAATTCGTTCGTGGCGGCAGCCATTTTGAATGACGACGTCAGTCGACATCGTTCAAAACTCCGCCTTCTGCTCTCTGATTGCTCAGGAACACTTCTGATATAACGTCAGCTATGAAATATATTTTTTCTCAGCAGAGAAATAATAGTTTTTTACCTTGTTTTATTGAAAATTCCTTCGTGGCGGCAGCCATTTTGAATGACGACGTCAGTCGACGTCGTTCAAAACTCCGCCTTCTGCTCTCTGATTGGTCCGAACAAAAATCTACCGGAGAAATGGTTGTGGATGGGAGAAGTCCCAGACTGTGCAGTGAAGGGAAATGAGAATTGAGCGGAGCTGTGCAGGAAGGCGAGGGCCAGGCTAGGCTAAATAGTAGTAATAAAAGTTTGGAAGTTCTAATCCTCCAGTATCTTTAGATTTCTGTAATGCTTTTAAACTAAGACGTGGAGTTTTATTTTTCCAAAGGAATTTAGATATAGAAGAGTCCAGGGACTTAAACCATGCAGTTGAAGGTTTATTTGGAATCATTGGCCCTCATGCACAAACATGTTCGTATTTTTATCCTAAATTTCTCCTACTTTTGTTCGTACGAAGCGTTCGTACGAACATGCCACGTCAGATTCAACAAACTCTTCTATCCTCAGGAAAAGTGTGTAAATGGCTGCGCAAATATGATGAATCCCACCTGTTCTATCACCTGCGCGTGCACGCGGAGAGGTTATTTACATAATTCCCACCCCTCAAAACACCATATAAGGCTACGTTTCCTGCCTCAGAGGCAAAACGTGTTCGTTCATAAAATGACAGCGAAAAGTAAAAAGAAGAACTCTACCGGTGCGGAGATTGAAGTTCTGCTCTCTGAGGTCAAGAAAAGAAAATCTGTCCTTATTAGCAGCGTCACTCATGGGAGTAAATGACCAACTAAAGCCAAAGAATGTTTGTTTATAATAAATGTGGACCTTATAATGGGCGGCCGTGGTGTAGTGGTAATGGCAGTCGTCTCCCGATCGGAAAGTTGGCGGTTCGACTCCCGGGACCCGCACCATGTGTCGTTGTGTCCTTGGGCAAGACACTTAACCCTGAGTTGCTCCCGGTAGGACTGGAAAGCACCTTGCATGGTAGTCTGCCGCCACCGGTTTATGAATGTGTGTAGCATTCAATATATGTGTAGCACTTTGAGATTTTCAGTAATGAAAAGTGTGTTATAAATTGAATTAATTATTATTATTATTATTATAATATACATGCATCCTGGTGGCCCACTGGGTAAAGCATTGCACCGCTTATCAAGACCTCGTGGGTTCGATTACCACGAGGTATGACTATTTTTTTTCTCCTTCTTTCTTTAGATTCATTCCAGATTAAAAAGACTTTATGCTTCATTTCTTGTTGTATTGTAAATAGTTTTCTTGTGTTTTTTAAATCTGAAATGAATTAAAAAGAGAAAAAAAAACGTTGTCCCATGTGGGAATTGAACCCATAAGGTTCGAAACTGCGATGCAACCCTCTACTCATTGCGTCATCTAAGCTCTATGACAGCAACAGGAGAAAGTCAACCTAAAGTCTGCGTTACCAAAGTCTGCGTTACCGAGACAAATTAAACTTAAATTAATTCATAATTTAAGTTGGTTTCAGTTTGAGATCTTCATATTGATATTGTAGTGTTAGAAAACGGCATTGATAACAAATTGATTTTAATTTAAATACTTTAATCCGTTAGTCATTATTACATTTAAAATTATAATTCGACTTCAAACAGAACCTATTGTCAAAACAATTGTGGTGCGTGACTTTTTTAAACTCTAAATATTTTCTAAATAACGAAATATGAAGTTATTAGTGGAGAAATTCCGTCTGGATGACAGCAGACTGACGCTCCTAAAATATACGACAGGTCCGGACCACTCGTAAATTTTGTTCGTATCTGAAAAAAATCGTAGGATACGAAAACATTGTTGAATGCCACAAATGATCCTAAATCACTCGTACGCACAGTTTAAGAACAAATCTGTGCGTACGAACGGTTCGTGCATGAGGGCCAATGAGAATAAATAATTTATTCTCGGCAACACCATCATTTTTACTGAGGCAACTCTTCCCATAAGTGATATGGGTAGAGATTTCCATCTAGTAAGATCGTCTTCAATTTTCTTTAATAGTGGGATATGATTTAATTTTTATTAAATCCTCTCTAGACTTTAAAAAAACCTACTGCTGCCAGATTCACCCACATATGCAGTATATGAAAAATAACAAATCTGTCCATGTGCATTTGTTTGCTGGTTGAATTAACATTAAATGAGAAGTCAGGCACTTAACAGCAATCATATGGACCTGTGAGTGAACAGATCACTCATAACGGCGAACGAACAATTCTGGAGCGATCCGAGATCACTCTAACGGCAGAAACGTGTCCCGGAGCACCTTGGGGTATTAAACCAGGCTGCCACCACGGCGGCACGTTCTCCGGAGCACTACAGCAAACGAACGGCGAGCAAGCCGTGTCTCCTAGCCAAGGCTGGAGCTAATATGCACGAAGCGCGCGCGGGGGGGAGCAAACTATCAGGCACTCATGAATTTTCCCTGTGTGGAGACTATGTGCTTTAAACTTACATGTACAACCGCTGCAAAGAAATGCACAAAAAATAACACAGTAGTTTACGTTTACTTTTAGCTGCTAAAACAATGAACCGCAGCTAGCCTGCGGCAATATTGGCCCACCCGAAGATAAACAGCACTCAGTCAAGGTAAAATTTAGCGTAACCAATGGCAGACATTTTGGGATAAAAGGAGTTCTGCTCACCTGAAATGAAGGTGCCTTTGTGTTAACTGCACGTGTTTACCGGCCGGTGGGGGGAAGCTCCCGAATGGCTCCCGTTCCTCCAACTCACGCGTCGGTGGTCACCAATTTGTTACATGTCAAAAGTTGAAGGAAGCTCTGAAACGAATGTGCACGTTATTGCAGATTTATTGTACATATAAGAAGAAATTTGCAGCTTACACAGACCTCTCGCTGATCACACAGTCCCACACACAATCTTCGAAGGCTGGCTCATGCATAAAAACCCCTGGGTGTCGTCATCGCCTCGTGGGACCGCCCTGGAACCGCCTTGGGACTGCCCTACTCTTACCACGTGGCCAGCCTCTCTGTAAATCAGCTATCAGCTCGATGTAAACAACTAGTGTCGTGTCTGTTGAAATATGCAGACGTGTAACTAAAAAACTCTTCCCTATTGAAAACAAAGCCCGGGAGAAAAGGTTCCGCCTAGGGTTTATTTCACATTATATGGCAGGATTTAGGTGAACACAAATCTTAGAACATAATAGATATAATACTGATAGAAATATATTTCAGACTGTTTGAACATTTTAGAGGGAATGATGTCCAGAGAACAGTTTGTTGGTTTCATCTGCTGAACCACCTTGATGAAGTGAGGCAGTGAAACCAGGTCGAACTTGTCAAAAACAGCTGTGGTTATTGCAGACGTACATGACTGGACAGTGTTTGATGGGCTGATAATGTTCTGCCTGATAGTCTATTTTGTTGGCAAAATAGCTCTGAAAGTCGTCATAGGTAGACTGTGTGGCAGTTTTCAGAACATTGACAAAGGGATTGATGACAGACTGAATTGGGCTAAATAGCGTCCTCGGCCGGTTGGAGCTGGTGGAGATTAAATTGGAGAGGTACTGTGACTTGGCCTGCTTAACAGCATTTTGATAATCACAAAGACAGTCTCTCAGTATTCCCTGGGACACATGAAGCCGGTCGCGCCTCCATTTGCGCTCTGCTTTCCTGCAGCGTTGTCGAAGAGCCCGCGTTGTTTTGTTGAGCAATGGGGGTGGTTTGATCTTTGAAGAAGCCTGTTTGAGAGGAGCGATGGAGTCCAAGATCGTTGTGCAGGTGTGATGGAAGGAGGTGATGAATTCCTCAGGATGTAGAGATGGGTCCAGGCTGACAGCAGAGTATAAGTCAGTGCTCTTAAAAGGTGTTACCAAATTGTAACTTTTCACCACTAACTTTATTAACAAAGACAGATCATAGTGGAAAATAAATAATATCAGTGACATTTACGGAAAAATGTTAAATACTATGACTGAGCAATAATTACAAATAATTTATTTTGTTAACACTAATTTAAGTATGAAAGGCAGTCATAGGCTAAATAAATAATGTGATAATGTGAGAAATAACAGCGATCTTTACTTTAGTACAAGCTACGTCAACTTGGCACGCACTAAATAACAGCAATGTTTACTGTAGCAAAGATTAGCTTAGCTGCTGTAGCTTGTAGCTATGAGACACATCTACGTGTACATTATTGTAAACACTTCCTCTGCCAGTCACCAGAACTGTTATTAACGTGAAGATTTGGACATCCTTCACAAATCTGTTACTGGTTATAAACATCCATGGATTTAAAGCTGTGAAGCTCCTCGTTGTAGGCACTCCTCGTAGTCATTAACTAATTAACAATATCAGAGTAACTTCTTGGTGACAACTTGTCTGCTTCGTCTGACATGATTTATTTCTCCAACTCATAGTAATAATAATAATAATAAACTTTATTTGTATAGCACCTTCCTACAATGCCTCGCATTGACCAAGGTGCTTAACAGGACAGAAAATATAAAAAACCGGTACAATAAATCAGTGAAAATAGAATAAAAGTAACAGCAATAAAATGAGGCAATGGAAATAAAAAAGCTACATACTAAAATACCAAAGTAATAAAAGTTACACACTGAAAGCTTTTTTGAACAAGTGGGTCTTCAGTCTGGATTTAAACAGAGTCAGATCAGAGGTGGCACGCAGCTCAAGGGGGAGGCTGTTCCAGGCTTTTGGGCCGGCAACAGAAAATGACCGGTCTCCCCATTGTTTGTACCTTGAGCGAGGCACCTCCAGCAGGTGTTGACTGGCAGATCGTAAAGCTCTGCCGGGCTGATGGACTTTCAAAAGTTCTGAGATGTACAGAGGTGCGAGTCCATTCAGAGCTTTGAAAACAAACAGCAGCAGCTTGAACTGTATCCTGAACTGAACCGGGAGCCAGTGTAAAGAGGACAGGACAGGAGTGATGTGTTCATATTTTCGTGTGTTGGTCAAAAGGCGGGCGGCAGAGTTCTGTACAAGCTGTAAACGGGAGATGGAAGATTGATTAATTCCAACATACAAAGCATTAAAGCCCTCATCAATATGGGTCATTCACTCAACTCACGGTCATGTGCTCATTCAGTTTGCACTACTTCTCATATTTGCACTAATGTTTGTATCAAATTACTGCCTATACAGTCATACTACTGTTTACATTTACTGTTGACATTTATTACTACTGTTTACATTTATTACTATGGTTTACATTTATTACTACTGTTTACATCTAGACTTTTTATATCTACACTACTGCTGATATACAGTATATATTCTTTTTACTAGCCTTATTGCATAATGCCACTTTGTTTCTATACCAATATCAACTACCTCATACATATACTGTGTACATTAACCCCATATGCTGCTTTGTCACTCTTTACAAATGTCAAATGCCAGAACCTTCATTTATTTTATAGATATACTTTTTATACTTTATACTTCGGGACAGTATTACACTCTATTTCATTTTTGCTGTTGGTGAAACTTTTTATACTTTTATACTACTATGGAAAACTACTATGAAAAAACTCAGGACAGTATTACACTCTATTTCATTTTATGATTATGTTTATTAAATGTTGGTGTTTTGGTGTTGGTGAAACTTTTTATACTTTTTTTACTACTATGAAAAACTACTATGCAAAAAACTCAGGACAGTACTAAACTTTTATTATTTCATTTTATGCTTGTTTATTAATTGTTTAGTGTTTAAATGGTTACTGTTGCACAGAGGGACTGAGAGAGAAATGCAATTTCAATCCTGTGTATGTCCTGTACATATTGCAGTTCTGACAATAAAGTTGACTTGGACTTTGATTACAATAGTCAAGTCTGGAGGTCACAAAGGCATGGATGGCCTTCTCCAGATCACTACAGCTGAGGAGTGACTTTACTTTAGAGAGCAGATGGAGCTGAAAGAAGCTGGTTTTGACAACAGAACTGATCTGTTTATCAAGCTTTAAGTTGGAGTCAAGCTGCACTCCAAGATTGCTGACCTATGTCAGCAATCTTGAAGTGGGGGAGGGGAAAACCAAAACTGGGACTGGGAAGGATGTTGCTGGTGTCGCCGGGGGCACTAAATAAAATGCATTCAGTTTTATCTGTGTTTAGGTGGAGGAAGTTTTGAGAGAGCCATTGATTAAAGGTATTGTGACATGATGTTGGAAATTTGCATATTTGTCAGAACATATATCTTATATCATTGAGCTCTGTTCGTTTTTGCAAAATAAATTATAAATAAATAAAAAATTTATTCTAAATTATGCTAATTTTTTCTCTGGTACTTGCTGGGATACGCCCCTAAAATTCCACGCATTTCCGCAATACGTCATTACATCAGTGTGACGTGACAACGGGGCAGAGCCTTGCCCGTTTGTTTGGTGTGTTAACTGCTTGCCATACTCATTCATTTCCTGAAGGATCGCCTCTTTTATTTGTGTAACTTGAAAAATGCTGTCACGTTGTAGCGCATTTGGGTGTTCTAATATCAGCAGTGAACAAGTGAGCCTTCACAAATTTCCAAAAGATGAGAAACTTCGACAAGAATGGACCAGACAAGGACCGGTGGGTTCCAGGAGTCGTATGTCTGCAGCAACCATTTTACTGCCGATTGTTTTCAGGAAAGACCTGGTGTTACAACCTCACCCTGAGGCTAATCAGGTAAAAAATATGGCACTGGGTGTAACATAAAAAAAGGCATGGAGAGCTCCAAGAGCTCTGACTTTGTTTAGCCAAACCATTTTCCAATAAATATTGAACCTCTTTGTCCATCATTTCCCTCTTGGCTGGGGAACAATGGTATGCATGCTGTTTAATGGGGGATGCGTCGCCCACGTCAATGTCATGCTCCAATACCGAGGTCCTAGAGGGTACATCTCCAAAAAGCATAGGGTACAACTGGATCAGGCCTTCCACATCCTCCTTCTCACCCCTGGGAAGATAGGACAGATATGCATCCAAAGAGTCAAGAATGACAGAGTTTGAGAGTTTACCACAGTGGTCTTCATCACACTTTTTCAAACCATCAGGGTGGACATCTCCAGACACAAGAGAGATGGATGCAGTTTTGGGAGAGTTCTCACAAGACGAGTCCTTGCGTTCCTCTTCTCTGGACTGAAACAACTTTAATATATTGATGTGACACAGACGCGTTTGGCGCCTCCTATCAGGGGTGTGAATAATGTAGTCTGTGTCATTGACTTTTCTTTTGACCACGTATGGGCCTGCAAAGTGTGCTGCAAGAGATGGTCCAGGTGTGGGCACCAGCATGAGTACTTTGTCACCTGGTTCGAATGACCGTTGTACAGTATTTTTGTCATATAGCTTTTTCATTTTCCCTTGGGCAGCAGACAAAGACTTTCTTGCTATTGAACAAGCATGGTAAAGGCGTTCACGACACTGGGTGACAAATTCAAGCACATTAGATTGTGGCTGTGAGTCAGCTGACAGGAGTTGTTCTTTCAGAACCTTCAGTGGTCCTCTTACACCATGTCCAAAAACTAATTCAGCAGGGCTGAAACCAAGAGATTCCTGCTTTGCTTCTCGGGCTGCAAACAGCAAGAAAGGAAGTCCTTCATCCCAGTTTTTTCCCGTCTCAAGACAATACTTTCGCATCATGGCCTTAATAGTCTGGTGCCATCTCTCAAGTGCGCCTTGTGACTGAGGGTGATAAGGACTAGAAGTAATGTGTTTAACACCAAAAGACTGGAAAGTTTGCTGGAAAAGTTTGGACTGAAAATTACTGCCTTGATCAGTCTGTATAACTTTAGGCAGACCAAAAGTTGCAAAAAACTTCAAAAGAGCTTTTGTTATGGTAGGTGCTGTGATTCTCCTTAATGGAATAGCTTCAGGGAAGCGAGTGGCAGCACACATGATAGTTAAGAGAAACTGATTACCAGCCTTTGTTCTGGCCAGAGGACCCACACAGTCCACCAGAACACGCTCAAAAGGTTCACCAACTGCAGGGATGGGTTTAAGGGGAACCGGTGGAACCCTTTGATTAGGTTTACCCACTATTTGGCAAACTTTACATGTCCTACAGAACCTGGCAACATCTTTCTTGAGGCCTGGCCAAAAGAAATGCTGTAGAACACGGTCATGGGTTTTAGTGATTCCCAAGTGACCAGACCATGAGTGGTCATGTGCTAGCTGCAGTATTTGTTCACGATAAACTTGAGGAATGACTATTTGATGCACTACTCCCCAATCCTCTTCACTACCTTTTTGTTGCAAGGCAGGCCTTGAAATCCATTTTCTCATGAGTAATCCATTCTCAACATAAAACGTATGAGTTTTATTACTCTTTATTGAATCACACACACCTCCAAAGCATTTAGTGAGTGTTTCATCACTTTTCTGAGCCTGGCTCAAACTCTCATGCGTTATTGATAATGGGAGAAAAACCTCTGATCTTGGGGTAAAGTCCTCCTTGAGGGGTGCCGTTCCTGAAAGGACCTCTGCTGGTAACTTGTCCTCCATCAAAGCAGAGCCAAGAACAGAGTCATCCAAATTCACTTCCTTCAGCTTACGAGCTTGGGACCTGGTAAGAACACTGACAGAAAACACATCAGGATGGGACTTCAACACCACATCTTCACCCATCATGCAACTGGGATTATCCACCACCTCAGGATTAGGAAGTACCTTGTCTCCAGCAAGATCATTTCCCATGATAAATTCAACCCCTTGAACAGGGAATGAGCTTCTCACCGCCACTTTGAAGCATCCAGAGGCCAACTTGGACTTTATGTGAACATAATGTAAAGGTACTGGTACATACGTCATTCCAATTCCTTGTACTATTGTACTTGCATTACAGGAGGAGTCAGCATTAAATGGCAGAAAACTGGACAGGATGAACGACTGAGAACCACCAGTGTCCCTCAGTATCCTCACAGGTTTCTCATCCTTAGGAAGTCCTGTTAGAGAGATAAGACCATCAAAAATGAAGGGCTTAAAACAGTCATCAGCTTCAGTCATGTTTGAGAGATGTGGGGAAGATCTCGGCGTCTTGACCAGGCCAACCCCTTTAGCTGGTTTTGGTGGTTGGGGTGCCTGTTTACGTTTAAGGGCCAAACAGTCAGAAACAATATGCCCCATTTTATGACAGTAAAAACATTGTCTCTCAGATTTGGAGCTTGAAGTGTTCTTAACCTGAGACTGTAGCACATCTTTCCCCATTTTATCCCGAGGGGGTTGATCAGATTTACAAAAAACATTTTTGTGAGTAAGGGCAAATTCTTCAGCTAAGATAGCTCCCTCTTGTAAGGTGGTAGCTTTTTGCTCATTCAAGTACAAGACTGTACGATCAGGAAGGCAGTTTTTGAACTCTTCCAACAGTACCAACTCACGTAGTGAGGAAAAATCAGTGGCTTTGGTTGCCTGGCACCATCTGTCAAATAACATTGCTTTTTCTCTTGCAAATTCAACAAATGTTTGTGCAGTGGATTTTCTTAAAGCTCTGAACCGTTGTCTGTATGCCTCAGGCACTAGCTCATATGCCCTGAGTATGGCAGCTTTAACTTTGTCATACACAAGACTGTCTTCAATTGTGAGTGCTGAACATACTTCCTGTGCCTTACCAGTCAGTTTGCACTGCAACAAAAGGGGCCAAACTTCTGTGGGCCACTGAAGGGCAACCGCAATACGCTCAAATGCATTAAAATATGCCTCCACTTCTGTCTCTCTGAATGGTGGAACCAGGGAAATATTTTTGCCGATGTCAAAAGTAGAAGGTGGTATAGAAGGTTTACCTGGTGAAATCCTGACCTTGGCCTCATCTCCATCTGTAGTGTGAACTGTAGTCGGTTTTTGAGCCTGCAACTCCAACTGACGTATTTTAATAGCAGTTTCAGCTTCGATTTGTCGGCATTTAAGCTTGAACTCCAGGTCATCCTTACGTTCCCTCTCTCTGGCTTCCAGTTCAAGTCGAGCCAGACGCACCTTTAAACGAGCTCCTCCACTAGGAACTGTGGACTCAGCAGACAAAGGCTCAAACCGTGGGAGAGACTGTGGTGGTTTACCTCCCTCTGGTTTTGCAGCAGCAGGTGTCCCCATGCCATCATCAGCACAAACTGCAGGCTGATCAGCAGCTTCAAAAGATGAGGTGGCATCCTTTTTATCCACTTCCAGTGACAGCACTCCTTTCTCGACCAAATTACTAAAAACAAGAGATTTTAGATCACTTTTGAGCAAAGACTTAGACACATGGATACCCAAGTATGAAGCAAGTTCATATAAATCATCTTTTCTACAGACATCAAACTGTTGTACAGTAGGATTACTTAAAAATTCCTTCAAACTAAACTGTGCCATTTTCACAAATTAATTATCCCGGACACGAGCCCCCACTTATGTTACAACCTCACCCTGAGGCTAATCAGGTAAAAATATGGCACTGGGTGTAACATAAAAAAAAACTAACAGTTGATGTCAATAAAATAACATGTTTATTTTACAAAGTAGAAAAGAGAAAAAACAATCAGAAAAACACAGGGAAGCTTTAAGCTTCAGGGTCTCCAAGGCCAAAACAACAAACAAAACACCCCCTTCTAACTATAAAGAAAATATATAACTAGCTAGAAGTAAACTTAAAATACAATGGCTAAGCTCCCTAGCTATCCACAAAACAGGAGAAAACAGGTTGGAACAGAAATGGCAGAGAACCCCTACCAGCTTCCCCACACAGATAAGATCACAGCAGATCAAGGCCCAGACAAAAAGGGGACCTGACATCTCTGGCATGAAGCTCTTTATGGAGTGGCTGACGAGCTCAAACACTTTTCACCTGTGGCAGCCAGGTAGAACTGAAAAACAATAGGAGAGAGAGGGCTCCCTCAAGAAAAGAGAGCCCTTAGAGGTCAGTGACGGTAACACCTGGTATAAAAGAATCTTTAGGATTACCAGTAAGATTCAGAAGACTTTTAAAACCAGATGCTATTCCTACTATTTTTAAAAGAAAATCTACAGAAGAAAGTGCCACAGGAGCTACCATGTCGAAACAACGCAGGGACCATCGGAAGACTGTCCAGGAGATGAGTAAGTCTTTGTGTAAACATAATCGGAGGTGTGTAGTGTTTTAGATTATAAACTATATATTTTACGTGAGTTCATGTTGTTTTACTTTATACACTGTGAGTGTATAAAGCCAATTATCACGGCAAATTCTTTATGTTCGCTGCTAACAAGCTAGCCGAATCAGTAGCACACACACTTTTCTAATAATGTATTTTTAAATTATGTCAGCGCAATCAGGTAACATCTGTAGTTTCTTTTTATCCGGGGAGTGTTTATTAATGAGAGTTTTGGATGATTTACTGTCTTAAAATGATATATCGCTGACGCGACAGGGAATAAGCCGAGATAGCAGCTAACAAACATTAGCCGAGATACCCGAGAAAACACGTTGCTAATTATGTATTTTTTAATTATGTCTGCGCGATCAGGTACCATCTGTAGTTTCTTTTTATCCGGGGAGGGTTTATTAATGAGAGTTTTGCATGATTTACTGTCTTAAAATGATATATCAGACGTGACCGGTGTCAGGGACTCTGTTAGTCAAGATAGCAGCTAACAAACATTAGCCGAGAGCCCGGAGCAAACACGTTGCTATGTATGTATTTTTAAATTATGTCTGCGCGATCAGGTAACATCTGTAGTTTATTTTTATCCGGGGAGGGTTTATTAATGAGAGTTTTGGATGATTTACTGTCTTAAAATGATATATCGCTGACGCGACAGGGAATAAGCCGAGATAGCAGCTAACAAACATTAGCCGAGATACCCGAGCAAACACGTTGCTAATTACCGGTATGTATTTTTAAATTATGTCTGTGCGATCAGGTAACATCTGTAGTTTCTTTTTATTCGAATAGGGTTTATTAATGAGAGTTTTGGATGATTTACTGTCTTAAAATGATATATCTCAGACGTGACCCGTGTCAGGGACTCTGTTAGCCAAGATAGCTGCTAAGAAACATTAGCCGAGAGCCCGGAGCAAACACGTAGCTATGTATGTATTTTTAAATTATGTCTGCGCGATCAGGTAACATCTGTAGTTTCTTTTTATTCGGGGAGGGTTTATTAATGAGAGTTTTGGAAGATTTACAGGTAGTCCCCGACTTTCGAGCGCTCTTACTTACGAGGTCCCGGACTTACGAGCATGCATCTCATAAAAAAAATAAAAAAATAAAAAAAAAATATATATATATATATTTTTTTTTTTTTTTAATAAATGAATACATGTACAGTACTGGACAGTCACCAAGCACTTAGCCTATCCTAACACAGTTTTTAAAGATGAAGGAATAAGTTGAATTGTCTCCCTTTCACATAAAGGGAGCAAGCTCCCTATGGAGCCTGCAGGGAGGAGGGAGACAATTCAACTGACTCCTTCATCTTTAAAAACTGTGTTAGGATAGGCTAAGTGCTTGGTGACTGTACAGTACTGTACATTTATCTATTTATAAATAAAAAACAATAAAAAAATAAAAATACTGTATATACTGTATATTTTTAATAAATAGATAAATGTACAGTACTGTACAGTCACCAAGCACTTAGCCTATCCTAACACAGTTTTTAAAGATGAAGGAGTCAGTTGAATTGTTTCCCTCCTCCCTGCAGGCTTTCCCTTTAAAATTCAATTACTTCACCAGCTATATGTACATGTATCACATCTATTTATGTTGCTATGCAGTGGTAGGTTAATTTGATGCCTCAAACCATGCCCTGTCTAGGACACGGTGTGAGAGATCTTTTTTTTAATACTGTCTCTCCTCATGTTTTCTTCCCTTTTCTCATCTAAGCAAAATATTATTCTGAATAAGAATAAGAGGGCCGCACTTTTATAGTAGCAGCTTCGTGCACTCCGCCCATCTTTCGGACGACTAAACGCACATGTTCTCGCTGTACCTCGGTGCAATGACAATAAAGTTTATTCTGATTCGGATTTTTGTTAATGGTTCTTTGAAAAGCCAGGGGATCAAATATCTAAATTAAGGCATTAAACTTGATTGATCAATTTGCATCAAAATGATCAAGCAATTATCAAGGTTTGCAGTAAACGCGTCACATAATATCTCAATTTTTTTAATTCTAACTCATGCATGTTAATTTAAAACCCTGTCTGCAAGGTTGAATTGAAAAAAAAAGAGACAAAATGTGTGCATGTGGAATAGCTTCACTGCATGCACAATGTCTCAATATTTTACTGAGTGAAAGCACCATAGCTTTAAAGAAGAGCTGTGTTGAGAATTACAGAGAATATCTTAAACAACTGAACATATCTGTATATTGTTTACATAAGAATGCAGTAAATCCGCTGCTGGATGGGATATATTTTATAAGAACTTGTCAGAACAAGCAGATGATGAAAGAGAAGAAGGGAGGCTGTTTTGCACATTTTTTCTAGCTTATAAGACAGAGGCTAGACTGGGCTGGTTATAGACTAGACAGTTTCCATGGTGATGGGTAGGTGATGGGAAACCAGACTCTGTTTTTCAGAGCAACATCAATCATTATACTCCTCAAAGGGAATCCCCCATCCCCCCCCCCAGCCTGAAACAACCGCTTTTGTGTTTGACTATTTTAAGGCATTTCTTTAAAAAGTCTTTTAATTTGTGAAAACCACACATACAGACATGTTGCTATCCTCACAGTGGTTTGAAAAAAATGATAAAGTAGAACTGAGGTTTACCTGCTGCTGATGGACTGAAGTGACTTAGAGATTCTCTCATCTTAAAAAATAAACTCTGTAATTTGTTGTAAGGGTTATTGTGAGTGTTATACACAGTCCTTTTCATTAACTACAATGAGCTACATTTTACAAGCTAAATGTTTATCAAACAGTATTAACTAAAGCAGCTGAATTGGTATTAGCTAAAATGTGACACAATAACCAATGGTTGTGTTTTCTTGCTAAATATTGTCAGCTAGTGTTAGCTCAAATTTTGGCTGAAACAGCTAAAGAAAATATAAACTAAGGACATGTTAAAAAAATGATAGATTATGATGGGATGAAAACTGCACGGTCATTTCATATAACTTATTTATGTCATCTTTGCTGTTATAATTTCCTTGACCAATCTGTTCAGCTTCTTAAAACATCAGCAACTGTTTTTTAACGTAAAACCTTTAATTTTTACTGAATGTGTGAGTTTGCCGTCAGCTAAATCAAGCTCAAAGTAACATGCTGTTGTGTCTAAGCTAAAATTTTGTTTTGTCAGTTTTCACAATTGCAAATCTTCAGAAATCTGCACAGGTTATCATTTTCAGCATCACCCTCTTATGTGCTGGATCAGGATTATGAAGATAATCTGAATATTTGCTACACCTAACCAAACATTCAATCAGAAGACAGAACTATTTGCTGCAACAAAATAAAAATTGTATGGGTTTTAATCCTACGGCTAACGCCTAGCTTTAGAAATCAGGGCTGCTAATGGACAATGTACGACCCTATTTTTAACACACATCTTCTATTTAAAGGAAATACATGTTGGACTGTTCTGTTGGAGAAAAGGTACTACAAGTTGTTGCTTTGTGGACTGTTGACGTACTGCACAGTTTTGCCTAAACTTCCACATTTTTAGTTTAAAGTGTTAAGACAACTGCTAAAAATGTAAACATTTAATTTCTTTTCAGCTTTTTGCCTGGCATTTGGAACCTTTTGTTAATTGAAAACTGTCCTAATCTTCTGCTGTTTTTGATTGTGGATTAAGTCAGAGTCACAGAATATATTGATGCTGAATTGTTTACAAATGGTGACAATAAATGTTTCAAAAGTGATATACCTCTCATTCCATGATGTTACATTTTGCATGTTTTGTAATGACAGTAGTAGTACTGGTAGTCAATTAGCAGGTCTAAAAGGTAACTCTTACCATATAATTTGATTATTATTAACGATGAAGAAAATACACAAAATATCTTTTATTTTACATACAAAATTTTACTGTGGTTTTAAATTAGTTTTTGTTTGATATTTCTCAGTTAATTTAGCCAGTTGTTGATGTACTAAAAACATTTATTAGAGGTAAGAAATACAGGAAAGGGTACCCTGATGCATGCTCAATAATCCAGGTAGAAAAATCTAAAAAAGCTAAGTCTGGTCCTCTGGACATTCAAAAAAACAAAACATGTGTGGTTGTGAATTAGAAAATGTCACGGGGTCACAAGCTTATCAATGGAGCACAGGATGTATTGATGCCATTTCATTCAAGCGAATAGTGCCAGTTTTTTATGTCATTTGTTCTTTCTGTCAACTTGGTGCTTTTAATATGAAAGAATGTGTGCACAGTTAGTGCATCACAGCAAACCTTATCCCAACTGATGATTGTCTCGTTTTTTTATGTCTGAACATGAACCGACTGCAGTTCTGATGAGCAATTCAGTTTTTACAGCATTTCTGTTTTCATTTCTAGTGTTCTGGTCTCATTTACTTACATTCCAGATACAGGATTTTACAGTCACAGGATTCTTCTAAAAATTAGCGGCACCATGCATTTACACTGAACCTGTTGCCTCGTATAGTAAAGACAGATTGTCATATATTAACTGAAGACACATCTTCCTTTATCTGACAAGAAAACCTTTCTGTCTGTAGTATTTATTTTAAAAAGGCTATTTATACTAATTGCTGAAAAGCAAATAAGAATTAAGGCTGCTCCAGACAGAAATTTCTAACACATGGATGAGTGCCTGTCCAATCTAAGGCTGCTGCCATAAAAACCGCACCGCAATGCAGATCCATAAATTTCACAAACGGGCTGCAGTTTTGCTCTCATCACCCTGTTCGTGTTTGGATGATAAAACCTGCTGCTCCCATCTTTTCACGTTGCAATTAACTCCTCTGAACTACATGACCTTTTGATTGGAGAAGAAAAACTACTAAAGTCACTAAAAACCTTTTTGTCACCAGTCATCACCCCACTTCCGGGTACTGCATTACTTCTTAAACCACATGCAAAAGGGAGGGGGCAAGCAAAGGCCATTCAATTAATAGGTTTAAAATATTTTAATATTCAAAAAATACTTCAGTTTTGGCTTCTTGGTATATAAACAACCTGGATCTGCTCTTCTATTAATACAGTTGTTTCCTACTGTTTGTTAGCAAATAAAATGTGCAAAAGTAGTGGAGGGTGTCCTCAGTCCACCATGCAGAGGAAAGGCTACTTCAATGCTCCAAAAAATGTAAATTAAAAAAATCAAACAGCCTGTGCAACACCTATAATATTTAGGAAATAATACTATAGATGCCCAACTGAGCTTAAGAGCAGGGTC
>JBBPBX010060381.1:0-14621 GCA_038048925.1 Garcialebias charrua
GGGACCTAACAGCCCATATCAATGGGCCTGGTACCCCATACTCCCGGAGTACCCGCCACAGAACCCCCCGAGGGACGCGGTCGAATGCCTTTTCCAAGTCTACAAAGCACATGTAAACTGGTTGGGCAAACTCCCACGCACCCTCCAGGACCCTGTTGAGGGTGTAGAGCTGGTCTAGTGTTCCACGACCAGGACGAAAACCACACTGCTCCTCCTGAATCCGAGGTTCGACTATCCGACGGACCCTCCTCTCCAGAACCCCTGAATAGACCTTACCAGGGAGGCTTAAGAGTGTGATCTCTCTATAGTTGGAACACACCGTGGAGTTGGATTTCCGTTTATATTGTTATAAATCAAACCACTCGGCAGATATTTTTTCGGCTTACAGAGTGTAATTATATGGGTTTTCATTTACCAACTGTTGACCTGTAGAAGACATTTGAGATAAAATTCTATTTTTTATAATTTATTTTTGTAGCTCACGCGACCATTTGGAAGACATCAAACCGAAACAATTTAAATCCAGCAGATTTGACCATTTCCTGAATTGGTTAAGGAACGATTAAGGTCAGGAACTAGGGCTAGGCCATATCATATTGTTTACGATAATACCGGTAAAAATAGCTTGCCCGGGCAAAAAAAAAGATATCATGATATGCTAATTTCATGACGTAATACGTAAGGACGCCCCGCCCCCCAACCGAGCGCTTCAAACTGAACTGCGCACCCCCCTTCCACCAGTCTGTACTGGTGCTAAAATGATAAAAACAAACCGCGCGTCATGTCAGCTTCTGTCCCCTGGCTGCTCTGAACAGCAGGTAGAGGATCAAATGCCCCCACCCCCCCACCCCACTGAGCAGCCGCGCTGCGGGCTGGTCTCCCCTCGCTCTGAAAACTGTCTCTACAAACACGCGCGGCTCTCCACGACCAAGAGGAAACCACAGTGAAGTTATTTTCAAGTTGGAAGTTGGATATTCGAGCTCCGTGTCTTCAGCGGTGCGTTGCTCTCGTCAGTCCACTTCATGGAGTCTGATTTCGGGCAGCCGCGCTGAGTCTGCCCCTATTCAGAGACGTCATGGTTCACTTAGGGACCGTCAACAAATTTTCGACCGCGTCACTCTTTAGAAACAAAAAATAATGTATTATACATGATTTGAGCCACAAATCTTACATCAAACTACTCTCCATTCCAGATCTGCGAGGCACAGCTGTTTATTTCTCAATTTTTATGCATTTTGTAATTTTTCACAATTTAATATTTACTGTTTTTGGTCAATACCATTCAGGTCTTTTGAGCCACCCACACAAGTCTCACATCAAACTACTCTCCAAGACCAGGCCTATGAGGCACAGCTGTTTATTTATCATTTTTATGCATTTTGTAATTCTTCACAATTTAATATTTCATAAATCTGTGGGGTTTTCCTCAATAGCTTCCAAGTCATGTGACCCGTTGACCCAAAAACACTGTGAAATAATTCTGCTAGTCTCTATAAATGAGGCACAGTCATTTGTTTTCTATTTTAAGTCATATTAATCAGACTCCATGAAGCGGACTGACGAGAACACTGCACCGATGAAGACACGGAGCTCGAATATCCAACGTCCAACTTGAAAATAACTTCACTGCGGTCAAGAGTCAGGTGATCAGAGACAGATCAGTCAGAAAATGAATCATTCCTGCATGAATAGATGAAACTGAAACACCAACACGCTTCAGGGTCAGCTGATCACCTTTTTACAACTTGTGAAAGTTATTCTTCAGTTAAAGGCAACATATATTTTGTTGCATGTTACATTTATGCCTAGCCTGGTTAAAACCACACCCTGTCCTTCACTTCGCTTCAGACTAGGGTCTGGGACCTGTCCCATAGACAGCGATTTCTCTGGTAGATTTTTGAATGGACCAATCAGAGAACGGAAGGCGGAGTTTTGTTAGTTTAGCCTGGCGAGGTCCAGGCTATAAGATAAATAGCTCAGAAACCACTCGGTGGATATTTTTACTGCTACCAGTGTGTAATTATATAGCTCTAATTTACTGACTGTTGGCCTAAATGAAACATTTGAGATAAAATTCGATTTTTTATCATTTATTTTCGTAGCGCACCCGAGGCTGTTTGGAAAATGTCAAACCGAAACTATTTAAATCCAGCAGATTTGACCATTTCGTGAATTGATTTAGGAACTGTTAAGCTCAGGAACACTTCTGATATAACGTCAGCTAAGAAATATATTTTTTCTCAGCAAAGAAATAATAGTTTTTTACCTTGTTTTGATGAAAATTCCTTCGTGGCGGCAGCCATTTTAAATGACGACGTCAGTCGACGTCGTTCAAAACTCCGCCTTCTGTTCTCTGATTGCTCAGGAACACTTCTGATATAACGTCAGCTAAGAAATATATTTTTCTCAGCAAAGAAATAATAGTTTTTTACCTTGTTTTGATGAAAATTCCTTCGTGGCGGCAGCCATTTTAACTGACGACGTCAGTCGACGTCGTTCAAAACTCCGCCTTCTGTTCTCTGATTGGTCCGGTCAAAAATCTACCGGAGATATCCTTGTGGATGGGAGAAGTCCCAGACCCAGCAGTGAAGGGAAATGAGAATTGAGCGGAGCTGCGTAGGAATGGCGAGGGCCAGGCTAATTTATGCCCAACAGATCTTAAGATTCATTTTTATTTAGTTGTTTTAGGAAACTACACATGCACTTTAGTTTTTGTGGTGGTTTTTGTTGATCTATATTTTGTGCAGACTTTTTCAATCTAAATAACAGATCATTTTTTTAGAATAAGATAACCGTACATGTGTCTATTAAATTTATGTATTTTTTATTTGAAATGAATAAATAAATAAAAAATATATATTTTTTATACTTGGAGACCGAATACTTTACTAAATAAAGTAATTTCAGTAAAATTACCCCTTGTTTTTTTAAATTTTATGTAATACTGCAAAGCAACATGTTAAGTTAATTTTGTCAAATAACTAAATTTGATTTCTGTTTTTTTTTTTCGTTATATCACGAAACTTATCGTTATCGTGATAATGCTCTGAAATATCACAATATAATTTTTGAGCCTTATCGCCCACCCCTATCAGGAACCCTTATGCTATAAAGTCAGCTAAGAAATATATTTTTTAAGCGTTTATTTAGCTAAATTTAAAGAAATAAAGCCGTCCCACCCGCGTGCATGAAATGGCGGCGAACTACTTTTTAAAATCCAGCAAATTTGACCATTTCGTGAATTGATTAAGGAACGGTTAAGCCAGGAACCCTTGTGCTATAAAGTCAGCAAAGAAATAATTGTTTTTACCGTTTAATCTTGTAAAGTCCATGCTGGCTCGCTTCTGCGGCCGCCATTTTAAGCAGGGCAAATGAGGCCCTGTCGCGTAGCGGTGACGCATAATAGATGCGCGTTATACGCCGAAGCGTGTTATTTACGGATTTTTCCAATTTATTTACAATAATTGGACAAAGCGTGTTATACACAGGAGCATGTTATAATCCGACAAATACGGTACATAATAATTCTTTGTTGTTGCTTGTTTTAAGTTGTTTATTACTAATGTAATTTTAACATTCAAAAACAATAACGGTCTCTCGTCCTGGTCACACCTCCTCGCTCACCCCCCACCCACCTCCTTTAGGCGGTGTCTGCACACCCACTTTGTTGCATTTTTTAAATCTTGTCTTGGGGTGGAGCTACCGTAGAACAGTGAGGTAAGTCCCTCTTTAATTAATGCGCTTGCGCGCGCATGCACCGTTTGCATTAAGCCCATAACGCGCAGAGGATACGTCTGATCACCCTACACGGCAAGATACGAACAAAAAGTAAGTCAGTAAATTGTTTTGGTGCACAGTACTCATGGTATTATTGTGTATTTACACAATTTACAGTGTGCATGCATTTTCAGAACTGTAAGTAAATCGTTTTGATGACGTTTTCATTTAACATGTGCGCGACTTCAGGAGTTAAAACTGCGTTTGTTTATGTGCGAACAGTGCGAGCAAAGTTAGTTCGAGCTTTGTGAATTTAATTTAAACAATATAATCATCGTGCTGCAGACGAGGGAGGGATGGGGGACGAGCTGAAGAAGTGGCTGCAGATTACTTCTACTAGCATATTTAGCTTCATCTACTAGCATCTCACGGTGAAGCAATGAACAAGTCGAAAACAACCTGAAACAGGTGGAGCACAATCTTATTTATCTTGAAGCAGACACAGAGCCCAGCTAAAGGCTTAAAGTCCTCCATCACTGAGCCTGGGTGTTAGTTTCAGCATCAGGTGTAATACAAGCAGGTTGTTTACGCACTGCAGGGCAAGACAGGTCATGCTGCCACGCTGCTGCAGTACTGTGGAATAAATGCTGAGGATAATTGTTTTATTTTTTTTAATTACTTGCATCTACTGTACTGTTTTTAGTTTGGAGCAAGCCTGGATAGATTGTTGTACTCAGTGCAGCTCCTAGAGATTAAAGTCCTCTAAATAGCTTCATTTCATTTTCACAGTTTCTTTTGGCCAGATTGTGACATGAGATGCTTAGAAGATGAAAAGTACCTCATTCTTCCCATTGGGCAAAGTGGATTCAACCTGCAGGTGAGTAAATGTTGTAACTTACAATATATGAATTACTGGGGGAGTGGTGGTGCAGAGGTTAGAGAAGGTGGGCCTGTGATTGGAAAGTTGCAGGTTCAACTTCCGGTACCGTCATCATCAAAATGTGGGTGGTAAAGATGAAACACCCACACCTGTCTCCACCCTCATTTGCCCCACTCTGGGCCCTTAAGCAAGGCCCTTAACCTCCACCATCTGCTCCCTAAACAGGTCTCTCTTAAAAATGAGTTCTCGTGACTCAGACTACCTGTGTAAATAAAGGGTAAATGGGGAAAAAAGAAATGAAATAATGTGACAGGTATTTGTAAACCTTCATTAAAACATATTGTACATTTATTCTTCCAGGTTCAGCTGACAGTGACGTGCCTGGAGCTGCAGAGCTGCACGCTGGTTATCTGGAGACCAACAGAACACCTGGAGTTGTACATTTCTTTTGACAAAGACTTTACAGATACACAGATGAAACTCCACCAGAATTTTTTCTTTTCAAGCTTCCAACCTTGGTAGATGAATTTGTTGGAAATAAGATTCAGCTCTGCCACAAACACCTTAATATCTTTAAAATGCAGTAAGCACATAAATATTAATACACAACACATCAAGAGCACTGTATGAAGTTAGGGAGAAAATATCAGTCAATTTTTTTTTGTATCATCTTGTAATGAATGCACTTTTGACAACGCAAGGTGTTGCTGGAAGGTACTATTTAAATAAAGTTTATTATATTATTGTTATTCCTGTTAACAATGTCTTGCTGTATCCTGCCTTCTTCCAAACACTTTTTTAATAAAACTTGTGTGCTGATGAAATGAAATGCAAATGAAGGTGTTAATAATGGTATACAATGATCTGACAGGCTAAATGCTAACTCAGGGTGTCATACAGCTGTTAAAACTGCTAGTCAGGGTGTCATACATCTGCTAAACTGCTAGTCAGGGTGTCATACAACTGCTTAACTGAGAGTCAGGGTGTCATACAGCTGCTAAACTGCTAGTCAGGGTGTCATACAGCTGCTAAACTGCTAAGATGGTTTAGAGGCAGGGATGCTGACTTGGGACCCGAAGGACACAGGTTCAAACCCCGGCCCCGGCCACTACACACCTTGGGGTGTCTATGAGTGCACACCTATTTCCCCAGCTCCCCGGGCGCTTTCTATGGCTGCTCACTGCACCACCCGGTGGTGGTTGGGTTAAATGCAGAGACGAATTTCGTCTTGTATGGGAAACATACACAGATGACAAAAATGTGACATTTATTTATACAACTGCTAAACTGCTAGTCAGGGTGTCATACAGCTGCTAAACTGCTAGTCAGGGTGTCATACAGCTGCTAAACTGCTAGTCAGGGTGTCATACAGCTGCTAAACTGCTTACTCAGGGGGACTGAAGCAATAGGGTGTCATACAGTTGTTAATAAAGTACAGGTCCTTCTCAAAAAATTAGCATATTGTGATAAAGGTCATTATTTTCCAAAATGTAATGATAAAAATGAAACTTTCATATATTTTAGATTCATTGCACACCAACTGAAATATTTCAGGTCTTTTATTGTTTTAATACTGATGATTTTGGCATACAGCTCATGAAAACCCAAAATTCCTGTCTCAAAAAATTAGCATATTTCATCCGACCAATAAAAGAAAAGTGTTTTTAATACAAAAAAGTCAACCTTCAAATAATTATGTTCAGTTATACACTCAATACTTGGTCAGGAATCCTTTGCGGCGTGGCGTGGAGACAATCAGCCTGTGGCACTGCTGAGGTGTTATGGAGGCCCAGGATGCTTCGATAGCGGCCTTAAGCTCATCCAGACTCTTGGGTCTTGCGTCTCTCAACTTTCTCTTCACAATCTTTTGCAGACACGTGACTTTTGCACTTCCGGTCGCCATTTTTTGTGGATACCCGTTCAGTTAAACAGAGGAAGTCCGGTAAACACAGTGCGATACAGAACAATAACATCAGCAAAATGCAAAGTAAATATAAAAATGAGAAGAAGCCGACTAGAGAGAGACTCAACGTGGAAGCCAGAGACTGTTACATGGCGAAGTTGACGTCAATTAACAACGTTGATCCATAGGCTACGAGGTAGCAGCTAAGCTAGCAGCTAAGCTAAGGCATGGACGTCCGAACCAGGGCTACTTCCACCAACAACAAATATGGATATTATTTTCTATCTTGTAAATGGTGTCAGTGCCTACACATTTGACGAATTTGGTGGTCACAGCAAAGGTAAAACACCCTAAACATAACATGTTAGTCATCTTAGTCAAAGGTATACAAATGTCACTTCACAGCTAGTTTAAAGACACAAGTTGTGTGTGTGTGTATGTACACACACACACACGCACACTTAAATATATACAGTATATATTGTATGTGTGTGTACATTTTGTAAATACACATATTTAAAGGAGACCACATATAGGTCTTTAAAATTTTTATGTTATGTCTGTGTGCTATCTTGACAATATTAATTCATTTTAATACACAAAATAATTCTTAGATAATTAATTATACCCTTTTTAATTCTGCCATTTTTAACTTTCGTTTTGAACGACCGGTTTCTGATACAAGTTCTGAAGTCCACGCCCTTCAACGATCTGTTTACGCCCTCTGTAACAGCCAGTATCTGTAATGTGTTGTTGTTTTAAAATTAGCTCTTTTTTTATTACTCATTTGACTTACTGTTAGTGCTAGCTTAAGATAACTTACCGAAACCCGTCTGAGCGCGCCGCAATTTGCTGCTCCTTTTAGCATGAGACCACCCGAATCCGATGCTAATGTTAGCTTGTTCCTCTTCCGGTGTTCGCCAGCTCCGCTCGTTGCACGCGGCGATTTTGGGAGTTATCGCTGTTCCAGTCAAGACAACACAAAGTTCACCAAGTGTCTCCCGTAAATTAATCCGTAAGGAGAAGGTCCTCGCTGCTGCGAGGCTGCTGGGAGGCTGTACAGTTGAAGCCCGAGATACACTGAAGCAGACTCCGTATACGCGCGTATACGGAGCCGCTGCTACACTCGGCTTTCGTTCTCGCGTAGATTCTCGTGTTTTCGCTCCAAATTCTAACGTCATTTCCTCCGTACCGTCACTTCCGATCGTCACTTCCGCTAGTTTTTCGCTCCAAACGCTCGCGTTCTCCTTGTTGTAATATGAGCAGCTGAGCACGGAGTGCTTTTCCTGCAGCCCACAGCCCACCACAGCCCACCAGGGAATATATAAAACATCGCGCACCCAGGTAGGACCTGAATTCATTCATTTCATTCATCGAGTGAACGGAGGAAGAAGCGGTTACTTGACTTTAGGCAAAAAAACAAAAGAAAAGGCCCGATCAGCGATAAAGAAGGGGAATTTAAACAGTCCGGCGCCGGGGAAGTTTAGGTCAGACACCGCGTATCGCGCACGCGGATCGCGTATGCGTAGTAAAAAAATACCTTTGCGCGTACTTGCCCTGAGGGGCTACGCGGGGCTACGCTGCGTACGGGGCGTACGTACGCTGCGTATTGGCGTATCGTGAGGACGCTCGAGTGTATCTCGCCCTTGAAGCTCCGCTCCATCGCGCCAGAAGAGGGTCCCAATGCCGCCGGTCCCTACGCCGGGGGTCCGCTCGTTTAATTTTTGCCGGCTGCGCGTTGGGAGCGATCGCAAATACACTAAAAATTGAACTAAAACATAAAAATAACAATTATACTTTATTTATAAAGCCATTAAAAAAACACAGCTGCAACAAAGTGCTGTACACATGAAATTAAGAACATATAAACAAAAGATGAGATGAAATCATGAAAAACAACAGTCATGTGTTTAATACAGAAGTGGGTTGAGCCTAACCAGGGGTTGCTAGGTGAGGGGCTGGACTCAGGTTGTGGTGGGTTGTCCTAGCGCTTGTGACGTCACAAGCGCGATTGTTTTCAAAACGAAACCTAAATTATCACAGTAAAATAAATCTACTTAGAGTAAATAAACCACTGGGTGCATTTTTTTGGCCTTAGGACTGTTTTTTTATGAAGTAAATACCCAAAGTTGAGTAAAAAAAACATTAAAAAGTGAATTTTGCATGTGTGGTCCCCTTTAAACATATCTATACACACATATTAATTTATGTGAGTTTTGTGTGTCTGCATAAGCATATAAACCTGTAATCCATACATTAACTAAGAATTTACACCCCAAAGCAACACATTCATCTTAATATATTGTATATGCTGTTCGAACATTTTACTCTGAAGTCTGTGTGTATTACAAGTAATTTATTATTATACTCTATTTTGTGTCTCTTTTAGGTGATGCATGGCTTATCATGGCTTGCATCTGAAGAGCTTCTTGGCTGCTAAAAAATTCATAAACTGAATCACCAGCATGGTGTCCTGAGAGCAAAGATGACATGGTCGCCGTGACAACAAAAACTGTAAAACAGTTTGGTTCCATTTAATAAATAAATAATAATAAATGTCCATTTCTGTCATCTGTGTATGTTACATGTACTGCCATGAATTGCACTTTTAATGTTGATTGAGCTAGAACTGCCTTTTAAAACTAAATATTTTAAACTTAGCAGTATTTAATTAAACCATTGTGCAATTTAACTGGTGTCAGTGTGTGAAATTGTCCCAAGCCTCCTCTGCAAACGGGCCTGCGTGCTTTTAAAGGTAACTTTTTAGGTACAACCATTTTACCCAATTTTATTTATTTAAAATATTAATAATAATAATAATAAACTTTATTTGTATAGCACCTTCCTACAATGCCTTGCATTGACCAAGGTGCTTAACAGGATAAAAAGATGAATAAACTGGAACAATAAATCAATGAAAATAGAATAAGAAACAACAGCAATAAAAGAAGGCAATGGAAATAAAAAATGCTACATACTAAAATAACACTAAAATAACACAAGTAATAAAAGTTACACACTGAAAGCTTTTTTGAACAAGTGGAAATAAAAAGGCAATGGAAATAAAAAATGTTACATATTAAAATACCAAAAGTAATAAAAGTTACACACTGGAAGCTTATTTGAACAAGTGGAAATAAAAAGGCAATGGAAATAAAAAAATGCTACATATTAAAATACCAAAAGTAATAAAAGTTACACACTGAAAGCTTTTTTGAACAAGTGGGTCTTCAGTCTGGTTTTGAACAGAGTCAGATCAGAGGTGGCACGCAGCTCAAGGGGGAGGCTGTTCCAGGCTTTTGGGCCGGCAACAGAAAATGACCGGTCTCCCCATTGTTTGTACCTTGAGCGAGGCACCTCCAGCAGGTGTTGACTGGCAGAGCGTAAATCTCTGCCGGGCTGATGGGCTTTCAAAAGTTCTGAGATGTACAGAGGAGCAAGTCCATTCAGAGCTTTGAAAACAAACAGGAGCAGCTTGAACTGTATCCTGAACTGAACCGGGAGCCAGTGTAGAGAGGACAGGACAGGAGTGATGTGTTCATATTTTCGTGTGTTGGTCAAAAAGCGCGCGGCAGAGTTCTGTACAAGCTGTAAACGGGAGATGGAGGATTGATTAATACCAACATACAAAGCATTACAATAATCAAGTCTGGAGGTCACAAAGGCATGGATGGCCTTCTCCAGATCACCACGGCTGAGAAATGACTTGACTTTAGAGAGCAGACGGAGCTGGAAAAAGCTGGTCTTGACAACAGAACTGATCTGTTTATCAAACTTTAAGTTGGAGTCAAGCTGCACTCCAAGATTTCTGACCACCGGGTTGAAGTGGGGGAGGGGAAAACCAACACTGGGACTGGGAAGGATGTTGCTGGTGTCACCAGGTGCACTAAATAAAATGCATTCAGTTTTATCTGTGTTTAGGTGGAGGAAGTTTTGAGAGAGCCAGTGCTTAATGTCATTTAAGCAGTTGACAAGAGTGTTTGAACTGGGTGAGGGGTTGGGAGTGACTGGCAGATAGATTTGTAAATCGTCTGCATACATGTGAAAAGACAGGTTATGACGTGCAATGATTGATCCTAATGGCAGCATGTAAAGAGAGAAGAGGACTGGCCCTAGAATAGATCCCTGTGGTACGCCAGAGGTCAGAGGGGTTGATGAAGAGGAGGACAGATCGCCTATCATGACAGAAAAAGTTCTCCCAGACAGGTAAGATTTGAACCACTCAAGCACAGCTCCCTGGAGGCCAACCTGCTGAGACAAGCGGTTGATTAGTACCTGATGGTCGACGGTGTCAAAAGCTGCTGAGAGGTCTAACATCACCAGCAGAGCAGGGTTTTTTGCATCCAGGGACAGAAGAATGTCATTCTGTACTTTGAGCAGTGCAGATTCAGTGCTGTGACGAGCTCGAAAACCTGACTGAAATTTTTCAAACAGGTTGTTGAGTTCTAGAAAAGATTGAAGTTGAATAAAAACAATCTTTTCTAGGACCTTTGATAGAAATGACAGATGTGAAACTGGTCTGAAATTAGAGAGAGCTGTAGGATCTAGGCCTGGTTTTTTGAGAAGAGGCCTGACCACAGCATGTTTGAAAGCAGATGGCACAAAACCTGAAGATAGACAGCTGTTAATAAATGACAAAACACAAGGACCAATTACATCAAAGGACTTAGTAAGAAAATAGCATTTTTAAACTTTATAAAAAAAATTCAGTACTCAATTTTAACCACACCCGACCCGGCTACAGAAGGTTGCAGGATTTTATATAATTTGACACAATTTGTGACAGTCCCTTGTTCAGCAATTTGTTGAGATTCATCAGTAGGATCTGAGAAGCATTCCAGCTGACCTCAGCCTCCTCCAGGACATGATGGCCACAAACGTCTTCATCCTGCTGTGCCACTAACTCAAGCTTCCTGTGATGTGCTGTTAAGTTGCTGGTGTCGTTTAAGTCGTCAATGTGATCCAGACGTAGAGATGGAGACCAGTCTGCATCACTTCATCTCATAAGCTGACTGACCTGCAATCACATAGAGATGACAGATAAATGACAGGTGACAGCTGTGATATGTCAAGACAGATCTTAAATCCTGCTAGTTGTTCAGGGTTGCTAACTGTAGCATCACAGGATAGAGAAAGAAAACATAAAATAAACAATCAGCTTACCTTTATGAAAATGCAGTGAACAAGCATGCATGTTTGCTGATATCTGATTGAATGTGATCTCCTTGCGCCTGACAGCTGCAACCCAGGCCAACCTGCGTCTCCTGCTTAGATCTTCCATTTGCTGTCCACGGTCTTTTCTATAGGCAGGAAACTGGAAAAACTTTATGCCAGAGTGTCCTGTTTTACTCGAACAGCCTTTCATGCAACACCAATGACCCATTTTCGAATTAAAAAGCACATTAGAACTAAAGCTAACTCAGATCTACGCTGCTATCAGTAAGCTCACTGACGTCAATGTCAACACAAGATGGCGCCCGGTACCCACGTGACACGAGCCGTGACGTCGCGTGCAAAAGACCGATATCCCACAGATTCTCTATGGGGTTCAGGTCAGGAGAGGTGGCAGGCCAATTGAGCACAGTAATACCATGGTCAGTAAACCATTTACCATTGGTTTTGGCACTGTGAGCAAGTGCCAGGTCATGCTGAAAAAATGAAATCTTCATCCCCATAAAGCTTTTCAGCAGAAAGCATGAAGTGCTCCAAAATCTCCTGATAGCTAGCTGCATTGACCCTGCCCTTGATAAAACACAGTGGACCAACACCAGCAGCTGACATGGCACCCCAGACCATCAGTAGGCGTGTTTCCATCAAGGTTTCTAGGTGCGCATTATGAAGCATCGCATCAGAAAAGCTAAATGGAAACGGCATAATTCGAGTTAACTTCCTCTAAGTCGCTCTAAAGTTTATACGCTCGCTTGAGGTAGTTTTTGGGGAGTCGATTCAGAGCTGAGTCGGCTAAACGACAGATGGAAACAGATTAGCCGACTCAGTTCTGCCGCAGCGAACATTCACGTCACGTGACTGATCAGCTGTTTCCGCTCCGGACAACATGTAACATCGCTAAAACTAGTTGGCATGACAGAATAAATACAACTTGCCCGATAGCAACACATACCTGAAATATTCTCTCCATTTTGCCGAGATGTCTGTTTTCAAACGCTACTTCCTGTTTACTGTGGAAGTGCGTAACGCTGACGTCTGACGTATGGCGCTGACGTGTGACGTAATGACGCTGACGTCTGACGTAGAGACGCTTTGCGTGGCATTGCAGATGCGCTTCAAGCCAGTTTAATGGAAACACTTCTGATCCTCATAATTTTAATTTACATTTTAGCGAAATTTTCTAAAATTCGCTCAAAAATCGAATTTAAATTGGATGGAAACATAGCTACTGACTGTGGGTACTTGACACTGGACTTCTGGCATTCTGGCATTTCCTTCTCCCCAGTCTTCCTCCAGACTCTGGCACCTTGATTTCCGAATGACATGAAAACTTTGCTTTCATTCAGAAAAAGTACTTTGGACCACTGAGCAACAGTCCAGTGCTACTTCTCTGTAGCCCAGGTCAGGCGCTCCTGCCGCTGTTTCTGGTTCAAAAGTGGCTTGACCTGGGGAATGCGGCACCTGTAGCCCATTTCCTGCACACGCCTGTGCACGGTGGCTCTGGAATCTGCCCTTCTCCACAATCTTCCTCAGGGTCCGGTCACCTCTTCTCGTTGTGCAGCGTTTTCTGCCACACTTTTCCCTTCCCACAGACTTCCCACTGAGGTGCCTTGATACAGCACTCTGGGAACAGCCTATTCATTCAGACATTTTTTTCAGTGTCTTAGCCTCTTGCTTGAGGGTGTCAATGATGGCCTTCTGGACAGCAGTCAGGTCGGCAGTCTTACCCATGTTTGCAGTTTTGAGTAATGAACCAGGCTGGGAGTTTTTAAAAGCCTCAGGAATCTTTTGCAGGTGTTTAGAGTTAATTTGTTGATTCAGATGATTAGGTTAATAGCTCGTTTAGAGAACCTTTTCATGATATGCTAATTTTTTGAGATGGGAATTTTGGGTTTTCATGAGCTGTATGCTAAAATCATCAGTATTAAAACAATAAAAGACCTGAAATATTTCAGTTGATGTGCAATGAATCTAAAATATATGAAAGTTTCATTTTTATCATTACATTATGGAAAATAATGACCTTTATCACAATATGCTAATTTTTTTAGAAGGACCTGTATATGATGATTTGACAGGTTAAAATATGCTAATTTTTAGAAGGACCTGTATATGATGATTTGACAGGTTAACTGCTACTTCATGGTGTGATATGGCTAATTAAATAGAAGCATGTGCTGATTTCACAGCGGATAGATGCCGCCATCAGTTTGCGCTACGAGTATGGCAATCAGTGCTATGAATATGGCGATCTGACAATGTACGCTGGCCGGACAGAACTCCCGTTCATCATTTTGAAAGATTTATGAAGATAGTGCTTATCAGATATTGTGACTACACTGTAACTTATAGAAAAACATTTAATACTTGAGCCAAACTGTTTCTGTAGAGTCTCTACTTCCTCTAAGGAATAAAAAAAAGTAGCATCTGACCTCTAATATGAATATTATGAAAATATTTACAGTCACAGAATATAATAGTGTTTATCATGTATTGTAAAGTATGATGTAAAAATGTGACAGTTCCCCCTATGGTCACAATATAGGGTGGTCACGGAATTTGGTGTAACACTGGCCCCTACCAAAGCAAAAATACACTCATTCGGACCACTGTGAGACAGACAGCTTCCAGCAACATCAACAAAACGGCAGTATCTGTTCCCAGTGAGTGAAATTGTAAATGTGGTTTGTCCCCGTTTCACATTTTAATCATGCAGTCCCGATCTTTTACTGAATTATAGAGAATGGGATTGTGATGTTAGTCGACATGAAAAAAAAAAGTTTTAAATCTGTAGCCTATGCCTCTTTTATGATTGTCTATAGTTGTCGTCGTTATCCACTGTTGTCATCACTCTTTGTTAAATAAATCAGGTCTCTCTTGTAAATGAGTTCCCTAGGCTCAATGGGATTAACCTGTATAAATAAAGGTTGAATGAATGAAAAACTGAAAAAC
>JBBPBX010060382.1:0-20000 GCA_038048925.1 Garcialebias charrua
ATGTAAATTGAAAGATCACACCTAACAGTAGGAGGTTCCCTTGAGGTCTCTGTTAGAAGACACAAAACTGTATGTAAATTGACAAACAACACCTCCCAAACAACAACAGAGGCTACTCAGAGAACTTTGTTAGTCTAATTTACAGACAAGGCATCCCTGCTCCCATCCGGTGTAAAACGTTTCGGAATCAAATCCAAAACTGAGTTATAGGTCTCAGACAGTTGAAATCTCAGACCTCCTCCTCTGTTAAGAGAAGGTTTTTCTCTCTTAACATGCACAGCTTCCTTCTCCTCTGAAGCTAAAACGCTCGAGAAGCCCTGCTTTATGTTCGTGCTACTGTTTATAATGATGTTTTTTCCACTACATTAGGGCTTAGTGTATTACTAGTTGATGTTTTTCTTAGTTAATTCTAGTCGTTATTACTGTTTTTCTCTTGCATTTGTTGTTGGATGTAACTGGGACCCCGTGTACATAATCTCGTTTTCATCACATGTACCACATGCGGTGCAAATGACAATAAAGACTCTCTGACTCTGACTCTCTTTAAATGATTGTTTTCATGAAAACAGAAGTTGAGGAAAACAATTAGCATGCAATGGGTTTCCACGTTGGGAAAACTTTAAAAGTCCTATTTGTGAGAGAGTTCTTCGTTTACGGCCATACCACCCTGAACACGCCCGATCTCGTCTGATCTCGGAAGCTAAGCAGGGTCGGGCCTGGTTAGTACTTGGATGGGAGACCGCCTGGGAATACCAGGTGCCGTAAGCTTTTTGCACTTCTCACAGTGTCCACCAGGAGGTGCTGTTCTACCTCTACTCACACACTTGCTTTCAACAAATGTAAAACAACTGGAGGAATACAATCACTTTTACTCTTTGGGCTCATCTGGACTGGCCTTTTAACAGCCTTGGGCAAATTGATCAATGTGCTCCTAAAGTAAAAGCAAACACACCAGGGCTGACAAGAAGTGGCCCCAGTTTCCCTGTGCTTTAAATCAGAGCTTTCCAAACTTGGGTCTCCTGACCTCCAGGGGTCCGCAACACGATGGTTGGGTGTCTGAAAAAAACAAACAAAAAAAACAAACATGTTAATGTAGGTTTTTTGTCAAACACAAACATGTTTAACACCCTGGTAAAGTCCCCCAAAATGCAGGAAATCGCATCTATTTTACTCAAAGATTGCTGGGGGGAAGTACTTCAAGACTTCCCACATCACACTGCCGCTCTTTGCATTCCAGAATCAATCAGCTTACAAATTCAGCCCCGCTACCTGGTATGACTACTGCTGGTATGATAGTGTTCTGTTTAATGTAAAGAGTTTTCGGTGATAATTTAAACAAGTGTCAATACATTTATTATGTTCATTGTGTGAACAGGTAAGTAAGTAAGTAAGTAAGTAAGTAAGTAAGTAAGTAAGTAAGTAAGTAAGTAAGTAAGTAAGCAAGCAAGCAAGCAAGCAAGCAAGCAAGCAAGCAAGCAAGTAAGTAAGTAAGTAAGTAAGTAAAAGTTTTTTCTCCTCTGAAATCAAAAAAGGCGTTCAATACAGGATCAACTGGACTTTATTTGTTGCAGAAAACGTTTCGACTTGTGTCCAGAAGTCTTTTTCAATTCTGAATGGAAGCTGTGAGAACGAGAAGTTTTATACAGGCTTACAAGTCACGCACCAACATATGAAATTGGAAACTGAAATAACACCACAAATTAACTAACATGCCCATTCTATTTAAATTGACAAAACGACACATCCCAGCTTAACAAAAGGGGGTTTGTAACACATACATGTAAATTGAAAGATCACACCTAACAGTAGGAGGTTCCCTTGAGGTCTCTGTTAGAAGACACAAAACTGTATGTAAATTGACAAACAACACCTCCCAAACAACAACAGAGGCTACTCAGAGAACTTTGTTAGTCTAATTTACAGACAAGGCATCCCTGCTCCCATCCGGTGTAAAACGTTTCGGAATCAAATCCAAAACTGAGTTATAGGTCTCAGACAGTTGAAATCTCAGACCTCCTCCTCTGTTAAGAGAAGGTTTTTCTCTCTTAACATGCACAGCTTCCTTCTCCTCTGAAGCTAAAACGCTCGAGAAGCCCTGCTTTATGTTCGTGCTACTGTTTATAATGATGTTTTTTCCACTACATTAGGGCTTAGTGTATTACTAGTTGATGTTTTTCTTAGTTAATTCTAGTCGTTATTACTGTTTTTCTCTTGCATTTGTTGTTGGATGTAACTGGGACCCCGTGTACATAATCTCGTTTTCATCACATGTACCACATGCGGTGCAAATGACAATAAAGACTCTCTGACTCTGACTCTCTTTAAATGATTGTTTTCATGAAAACAGAAGTTGAGGAAAACAATTAGCATGCAATGGGTTTCCACGTTGGGAAAACTTTAAAAGTCCTATTTGTGAGAGAGTTCTTCGTTTACGGCCATACCACCCTGAACACGCCCGATCTCGTCTGATCTCGGAAGCTAAGCAGGGTCGGGCCTGGTTAGTACTTGGATGGGAGACCGCCTGGGAATACCAGGTGCCGTAAGCTTTTTGCACTTCTCACAGTGTCCACCAGGAGGTGCTGTTCTACCTCTACTCACACACTTGCTTTCAACAAATGTAAAACAACTGGAGGAATACAATCACTTTTACTCTTTGGGCTCATCTGGACTGGCCTTTTAACAGCCTTGGGCAAATTGATCAATGTGCTCCTAAAGTAAAAGCAAACACACCAGGGCTGACAAGAAGTGGCCCCAGTTTCCCTGTGCTTTAAATCAGAGCTTTCCAAACTTGGGTCTCCTGACCTCCAGGGGTCCGCAACACGATGGTTGGGTGTCTGAAAAAAACAAACAAAAAAAACAAACATGTTAATGTAGGTTTTTTGTCAAACACAAACATGTTTAACACCCTGGTAAAGTCCCCCAAAATGCAGGAAATCGCATCTATTTTACTCAAAGATTGCTGGGGGGAAGTACTTCAAGACTTCCCACATCACACTGCCGCTCTTTGCATTCCAGAATCAATCAGCTTACAAATTCAGCCCCGCTACCTGGTATGACTACTGCTGGTATGATAGTGTTCTGTTTAATGTAAAGAGTTTTCGGTGATAATTTAAACAAGTGTCAATACATTTATTATGTTCATTGTGTGAACAGGTAAGTAAGTAAGTAAGTAAGTAAGTAAGCAAGCAAGCAAGCAAGCAAGCAAGCAAGCAAGCAAGCAAGCAAGCAAGCAAGCAAGCAAGTAAGTAAGTAAGTAAGTAAGTAAGTAAGTAAGTAAGTAAGTAAGTAAGTAAGTAAGTAAGTAAGTAAGTAAGTAAGTAAGTAAGTAAGTAAGTAAGTAAGTAAGTAAAAGTTTTTTCTCCTCTGAAATCAAAAAAGGCGTTCAATACAGGATCAACTGGACTTTATTTGTTGCAGAAAACGTTTTGACTTGTGTCCAGAAGTCTTTTTCAATTCTGAATGGAAGCTGTGAGAACGAGAAGTTTTATACAGGCTTACAAGTCACGCACCAACATATGAAATTGGAAACTGAAATAACACCACAAATTAACTAACATGCCCATTCTATTTAAATTGACAAAACGACACATCCCAGCTTAACAAAGGGGGGTTTGTAACACATACATGTAAATTGAAAGATCACACCTTAAACAGTAGGAGGTTCCCTTGAGGTCTCTGTTAGAAGACACAAAACTGTATGTAAATTGACAAACAACACCTCCCAAACAACAACAGAGGCTACTCAGAGAACTTTGTTAGTCTAATTTACAGACAAGGCATCCCTGCTCCCATCCGGTGTAAAACGTTTCGGAATCAAATCCAAAACTGAGTTATAGGTCTTAGACAGTTGAAATCTCAGACCTCCTCCTCTGTTAAGAGAAGGTTTTTCTCTCTTAACATGCACAGCTTCCTTCTCCTCTGAAGCTAAAACGCTCGAGAAGCCCTGCTTTATGTTCGTGCTACTGTTTATAATGATGTTTTTTCCACTACATTAGGGCTTAGTGTATTACTAGTTGATGTTTTTCTTAGTTAATTCTAGTCGTTATTACTGTTTTTCTCTTGCATTTGTTGTTGGATGTAACTGGGACCCCGTGTACATAATCTCGTTTTCATCACATGTACCACATGCGGTGCAAATGACAATAAAGACTCTCTGACTCTGACTCTCTTTAAATGATTGTTTTCATGAAAACAGAAGTTGAGGAAAACAATTAGCATGCAATGGGTTTCCACGTTGGGAAAACTTTAAAAGTCCTATTTGTGAGAGAGTTCTTCGTTTACGGCCATACCACCCTGAACACGCCCGATCTCGTCTGATCTCGGAAGCTAAGCAGGGTCGGGCCTGGTTAGTACTTGGATGGGAGACCGCCTGGGAATACCAGGTGCCGTAAGCTTTTTGCACTTCTCACAGTGTCCACCAGGAGGTGCTGTTCTACCTCTACTCACACACTTGCTTTCAACAAATGTAAAACAACTGGAGGAATACAATCACTTTTACTCTTTGGGCTCATCTGGACTGGCCTTTTAACAGCCTTGGGCAAATTGATCAATGTGCTCCTAAAGTAAAAGCAAACACACCAGGGCTGACAAGAAGTGGCCCCAGTTTCCCTGTGCTTTAAATCAGAGCTTTCCAAACTTGGGTCTCCTGACCTCCAGGGGTCCGCAACACGATGGTTGGGTGTCTGAAAAAAACAAACAAAAAAAACAAACATGTTAATGTAGGTTTTTTGTCAAACACAAACATGTTTAACACCCTGGTAAAGTCCCCCAAAATGCAGGAAATCGCATCTATTTTACTCAAAGATTGCTGGGGGGAAGTACTTCAAGACTTCCCACATCACACTGCCGCTCTTTGCATTCCAGAATCAATCAGCTTACAAATTCAGCCCCGCTACCTGGTATGACTACTGCTGGTATGATAGTGTTCTGTTTAATGTAAAGAGTTTTCGGTGATAATTTAAACAAGTGTCAATACATTTATTATGTTCATTGTGTGAACAGGTAAGTAAGTAAGTAAGTAAGTAAGTAAGTAAGTAAGTAAGTAAGTAAGTAAGTAAGTAAGTAAGTAAGTAAGTAAGTAAGTAAGTAAGTAAGTAAGTAAGTAAGCAAGCAAGCAAGCAAGCAAGCAAGCAAGCAAGCAAGCAAGCAAGTAAGTAAGTAAGTAAAAGTTTTTTCTCCTCTGAAATCAAAAAAGGCGTTCAATACAGGATCAACTGGACTTTATTTGTTGCAGAAAACGTTTCGACTTGTGTCCAGAAGTCTTTTTCAATTCTGAATGGAAGCTGTGAGAACGAGAAGTTTTATACAGGCTTACAAGTCACGCACCAACATATGAAATTGGAAACTGAAATAACACCACAAATTAACTAACATGCCCATTCTATTTAAATTGACAAAACGACACATCCCAGCTTAACAAAAGGGGGTTTGTAACACATACATGTAAATTGAAAGATCACACCTAACAGTAGGAGGTTCCCTTGAGGTCTCTGTTAGAAGACACAAAACTGTATGTAAATTGACAAACAACACCTCCCAAACAACAACAGAGGCTACTCAGAGAACTTTGTTAGTCTAATTTACAGACAAGGCATCCCTGCTCCCATCCGGTGTAAAACGTTTCGGAATCAAATCCAAAACTGAGTTATAGGTCTCAGACAGTTGAAATCTCAGACCTCCTCCTCTGTTAAGAGAAGGTTTTTCTCTCTTAACATGCACAGCTTCCTTCTCCTCTGAAGCTAAAACGCTCGAGAAGCCCTGCTTTATGTTCGTGCTACTGTTTATAATGATGTTTTTTCCACTACATTAGGGCTTAGTGTATTACTAGTTGATGTTTTTCTTAGTTAATTCTAGTCGTTATTACTGTTTTTCTCTTGCATTTGTTGTTGGATGTAACTGGGACCCCGTGTACATAATCTCGTTTTCATCACATGTACCACATGCGGTGCAAATGACAATAAAGACTCTCTGACTCTCTTTAAATGATTGTTTTCATGAAAACAGAAGTTGAGGAAAACAATTAGCATGCAATGGGTTTCCACGTTGGGAAAACTTTAAAAGTCCTATTTGTGAGAGAGTTCTTCGTTTACGGCCATACCACCCTGAACACGCCCGATCTCGTCTGATCTCGGAAGCTAAGCAGGGTCGGGCCTGGTTAGTACTTGGATGGGAGACCGCCTGGGAATACCAGGTGCCGTAAGCTTTTTGCACTTCTCACAGTGTCCACCAGGAGGTGCTGTTCTACCTCTACTCACACACTTGCTTTCAACAAATGTAAAACAACTGGAGGAATACAATCACTTTTACTCTTTGGGCTCATCTGGACTGGCCTTTTAACAGCCTTGGGCAAATTGATCAATGTGCTCCTAAAGTAAAAGCAAACACACCAGGGCTGACAAGAAGTGGCCCCAGTTTCCCTGTGCTTTAAATCAGAGCTTTCCAAACTTGGGTCTCCTGACCTCCAAGGGTCCGCAACACGATGGTTGGGTGTCTGAAAAAAACAAACAAAAAAAACAAACATGTTAATGTAGGTTTTTTGTCAAACACAAACATGTTTAACACCCTGGTAAAGTCCCCCAAAATGCAGGAAATCGCATCTATTTTACTCAAAGATTGCTGGGGGGAAGTACTTCAAGACTTCCCACATCACACTGCCGCTCTTTGCATTCCAGAATCAATCAGCTTACAAATTCAGCCCCGCTACCTGGTATGACTACTGCTGGTATGATAGTGTTCTGTTTAATGTAAAGAGTTTTCGGTGATAATTTAAACAAGTGTCAATACATTTATTATGTTCATTGTGTGAACAGGTAAGTAAGTAAGTAAGTAAGTAAGTAAGCAAGCAAGCAAGCAAGCAAGCAAGCAAGCAAGCAAGCAAGCAAGCAAGCAAGCAAGCAAGCAAGCAAGCAAGCAAGCAAGTAAGTAAGTAAGTAAAAGTTAAGTTTTTTCTCCTCTGAAATCAAAAAAGGCGTTCAATACAGGATCAACTGGACTTTATTTGTTGCAGAAAACGTTTCGACTTGTGTCCAGAAGTCTTTTTCAATTCTGAATGGAAGCTGTGAGAACGAGAAGTTTTATACAGGCTTACAAGTCACGCACCAACATATGAAATTGGAAACTGAAATAACACCACAAATTAACTAACATGCCCATTCTATTTAAATTGACAAAACGACACATCCCAGCTTAACAAAAGGGGGTTTGTAACACATACATGTAAATTGAAAGATCACACCTAACAGTAGGAGGTTCCCTTGAGGTCTCTGTTAGAAGACACAAAACTGTATGTAAATTGACAAACAACACCTCCCAAACAACAACAGAGGCTACTCAGAGAACTTTGTTAGTCTAATTTACAGACAAGGCATCCCTGCTCCCATCCGGTGTAAAACGTTTCGGAATCAAATCCAAAACTGAGTTATAGGTCTCAGACAGTTGAAATCTCAGACCTCCTCCTCTGTTAAGAGAAGGTTTTTCTCTCTTAACATGCACAGCTTCCTTCTCCTCTGAAGCTAAAACGCTCGAGAAGCCCTGCTTTATGTTCGTGCTACTGTTTATAATGATGTTTTTTCCACTACATTAGGGCTTAGTGTATTACTAGTTGATGTTTTTCTTAGTTAATTCTAGTCGTTATTACTGTTTTTCTCTTGCATTTGTTGTTGGATGTAACTGGGACCCCGTGTACATAATCTCGTTTTCATCACATGTACCACATGCGGTGCAAATGACAATAAAGACTCTCTGACTCTCTTTAAATGATTGTTTTCATGAAAACAGAAGTTGAGGAAAACAATTAGCATGCAATGGGTTTCCACGTTGGGAAAACTTTAAAAGTCCTATTTGTGAGAGAGTTCTTCGTTTACGGCCATACCACCCTGAACACGCCCGATCTCGTCTGATCTCGGAAGCTAAGCAGGGTCGGGCCTGGTTAGTACTTGGATGGGAGACCGCCTGGGAATACCAGGTGCCGTAAGCTTTTTGCACTTCTCACAGTGTCCACCAGGAGGTGCTGTTCTACCTCTACTCACACACTTGCTTTCAACAAATGTAAAACAACTGGAGGAATACAATCACTTTTACTCTTTGGGCTCATCTGGACTGGCCTTTTAACAGCCTTGGGCAAATTGATCAATGTGCTCCTAAAGTAAAAGCAAACACACCAGGGCTGACAAGAAGTGGCCCCAGTTTCCCTGTGCTTTAAATCAGAGCTTTCCAAACTTGGGTCTCCTGACCTCCAGGGGTCCGCAACACGATGGTTGGGTGTCTGAAAAAAACAAACAAAAAAAACAAACATGTTAATGTAGGTTTTTTGTCAAACACAAACATGTTTAACACCCTGGTAAAGTCCCCCAAAATGCAGGAAATCGCATCTATTTTACTCAAAGATTGCTGGGGGGAAGTACTTCAAGACTTCCCACATCACACTGCCGCTCTTTGCATTCCAGAATCAATCAGCTTACAAATTCAGCCCCGCTACCTGGTATGACTACTGCTGGTATGATAGTGTTCTGTTTAATGTAAAGAGTTTTCGGTGATAATTTAAACAAGTGTCAATACATTTATTATGTTCATTGTGTGAACAGGTAAGTAAGTAAGTAAGTAAGTAAGTAAGTAAGTAAGTAAGTAAGTAAGCAAGTAAGCAAGTACCGTATTTTCCGGTGTATAGGTCGCACCTTTTTAATGGTTTTTTATGAGTTTTTCAAGGCCTGCGACCTATACACCAGTGCGACCTATACAAGGGTTTTTTTTGTTTTTTTAACTTTGGCAGAAAAGGGTGCAGTACCACTTTCGGCCACTAGGGGCGCAGTGCAGTACCACTTTCGGTCGCTAGGGGGCGCTGTGCAGTACCACTTTCGGCCACTAGGGGCGCATTGCAGTACCACTTTCGGCCACTAGGGGCGCAGTGCAGTACCACTTTCGGCCACTAGGGGCGCAGTGCAGTACCACTTTCGGCCACTAGGGGCGCAGTGCAGTACCACTTTCGGTCGCTATGGGCGCTAAAGAGACCTGTACCGGTATTTTTTTTTTTTTTTTTTAACCAGTACAGTACCTGCAGACATGCTGGCTGGGGGGGAGTTACCTGTTTGTGTATTGAGCATAAAAGCCCATCACCCCGGCTACATCTCTGTGGGAGTAGGACAGATGCAACAGCGAACAACAACAGAAGAACAACAGAACAGCAGCCATGCCTCCAAAGAGAAAATCCTACACGGCTGATTTTAAATTGGAGGTAGTGAAATTCGCCGTGGTTCACGGGAACCGAGCCGCTGACCGCCAGTACGGGGTCAGTGAGAAGGTGATCCGCGGATGGAGGAAGTCCGAGGCGGTGATCCAGGCCATGAGGAGGACCAAGCGGGCAAACAGGGGCAAGAGAGCCAGGTGGCCACAGCTGGAGGACAAAGTCAAGTCCTGGGTCCTCTCGGAGCGCGCATGTGGGAGAGGGGTCTCCACAGTTCAGCTGCGCCTCCATGCCATCGCTCTCGCCAAGGACATGGGCATCACGGAGTTCATTGGTGGTCCGAGCTGGTGCTTTCGCTTCATGAAGCGCCAGGAACTCTCCATCAGGGCTCGGACCACCATGTGCCAGAAGCTCCCCGCTGACTTCCAGGAGAAGCTGGACACATTCCGTGCCTTCGTGAGCCGGCAGGTATGCTGACCTGCTGCTTTTTTTTTAGTGTGTTAAACATACCTGTATCTTGCTAAATTTTAATAGATTAATTTAATATAAAATCGCGCGCTCACAGCGAGTTTGTTGTCAGTGCGCGCGTGTTTCTTTGTTTAATGTACGAATATGTCTCCTTCGTGTGTCGCCTGGTACCAGTACCGCTAGCTAAGCTAAGCTAACATGATTTTTTTTCTGTGTGTTGTGTTAAACGTACGGTACCTGTATCTTGCTAAATTTTAATAGATTAATTTAAAATAACATCGCGCGCTCACAGCGAGTTTGTTGTCATTGCGCCCGCATTTCTTTGTTTAATGTACGAAGATGTCTGCCTTTGTGTGTCGTCTGGTACCCGTAGCTAAGCTAACATGGTATTATTTTGTGTGTGTTAAACGTACGGTACCTGCATCTTGCTAAAATTTAATATACCGTATTAATTTAAAATAAAATCAGAGCTCACAGCGAGTTTGTGGTGAGTGGGTGCGCGCTCGATTCTTTGTTTACTTTTTTTTGTGTGTTTAACGCACTTCTTGCTAAATTTTAATATATTAATTTAATAATAATACGGTAATACCGGTAATAATGAATTTCATTTATAATGCACGTTTTATTAACAAAAATCTCAAAGTGCAGCTAAAATTAAAGATAAAAAACAACTGATAAAATTAATTACCGGTAAGATCAGTGATAAAACAACAAGAAACAATAATAAAATCAATTAAAACAATGATAATATCAAATAAGATCAGAGATAAAATCATGTGGAGGCAGAGTACAGTAGGCTTGCTTAAAAATAAAGGTCTTTAAGCCTTGTTTAAAGTCAACCAGTGACTGGAGCACTGGTTTAATATAAATGTGGACATGTGATGTGATGTTGACAAACAAAGAAACATTTTTATGTTGCAGGTGGTTGCAGGTCTTGAAAATAGCACCCTCTCATAGTGGATCAACCAGTTTGCTGGTGACATTCACAACTACCGTAGCTGTTCACAGCCTAAAAAGTGATCATTATTGCACTGATGGCCACTTGCTATTCACAGAGGGCTGAGTGATACTTTATTTTGTGCTGTATAGGTCACAGTTTTTTTTTTAATGTTTCTTTCTTTGTCAGGACCATCAGGACTATGTGAGGACCATCAGCCAAACAATGGATCGATGTGTCCTTCAGGGTGCTAACGATCCATTGTTAGGCTGATGGTCCTCCATCATGTGAGCAGCTGGTTTCGGCTTTCATCAGCCAACTGGTTCATCCACTGTGAGAGGGTGCTACCAGTACCGGCTAATGTCTGCTTCTTTTGTTTTTTTAATGTTTCTTTCTTTGTCAGGACCATCAGGACTATGTGAGGACCATCAGCCTAACGATGGATCGATGTGTCCTTCAGGGTGCTAACGATCCATTGTTAGGCTGATGGTCCTCCATCATGTGAGCAGCTGGTTTCGGCTTTCATCAGCCAACTGGTTCATCCACTGTGAGAGGGTGCTACCAGTACCGGCTAATGTCTGCTGCTTTTGTTTACCGTACTGTAGCCCGACGCTAATGTCTGCCTTTTGTCTTTCTCACGCCAGGTCGAGACGCATGGGATCACTGCCGACCATGTGATTAATATGGATGAGGTACCGCTCACGTTTGACATTCCTCTAGGGAGGAGTGTCTCCCAGAAGGGGGAGAAGACTGTCAACATCCTCACCACAGGCCACGAGAAGTCCCACTTCACAGTGGTTCTGGCCTGTGGTGCTGACGGCTGCAAACTCCCCCCCATGGTCATCTTTAAGAGAAAGACCATTCCGAAGGAGGACTTCTGCTCCAGGGTGGTGGTGGCCGTGAACCCGAAGGGATGGATGGACGAAGCGATGATGCTTCACTGGATCACCAAGTGCTTCGTCCATCGTCCCGACGGGTTCTTTAGGACCAAGAAGGCTCTGCTCGTCATGGACAGCATGAGGGCCCATATTACGGACGCCATGAAGGCGAAGGTGAAAACACTCAACACTGTTCCCACAATCATCCCAGGGGGGCTGACGAAACTCCTGCAACCCCTTGATATCTCGGTAAACAGGAGTTTCAAGGCCTCCCTGAGGAAGTTGTGGGAGCAGTGGATGATCAGTGGCGTGCACAGCTTCACAGCGACGGGGAGGATGCGGCACGCCACCTTCGCCCAGGCAGTGGAGTGGGTGGACAAGGCCTGGGCTTCGGTCACCACCCGCACCATCAAGGCTGGGTTCAAGAAGGCGGGCATCCTCCCCCGGCCTGCTGGAGCTGGTGCTGAGGCAGAGGACAGCGGTGAAGAAGAGGAGGAGGAGGAGGAGGAGGAGGAGGAGGAGGAGGGACCTCTCACCTCTGGCAGTCTGTCTCAAGAACTTGCTGAACTTTTCCAAAGCGACACAGAGGACGAGGAGTTTTTGGGCTTTGAATGAGTTTCTACTGTAAATAATTTGTAAATTTGTAAATAAAAACCACAAAAACATATCTGTTTCAGTCATCTTTATGTGCGGGTGTACAGGTACCGGTAGTAATTTCAAAGCTGCTTTATTTACGGTGTGTGGGTGTACCGGTACCGGTAACTGTCAAAGTTCACTGGTTAACAAAAATTAAACTGTGACACAGTCTTCCAAAAAAGGCAGCCAACAAATATTTTGTTAGGAGTTTCTGTAGTCCAATTTTAATGATGTTGGTGGTGTTTACATTCTGAAATAAGCTGATTTGTAATCATTTATTAACAAAAATTAAACTGAGACACAGTCTTCCAAAAAAGGCAGCCAACAAATATTTTGTTAGGAGTTTCTGTAGTCCAATTTTAATGATGTTGGTGGTGTTTACATTCTGAAATAAGCTGATTTGTAATCATTTATTAACAAAAATTAAACTGAGACAGTCTTACAAAAAAGGAAGCCAACAAATATTTTGTTAGGAGTTTCTGTAGTCCAATTTTAATGATGTTGGTGGTGTTTACATTCTGAAATAAGCTGATTTGTAATCATTTATTAACAAAAATTAAACTGAGACAGTCTTACAAAAAAGGAAGCCAACAAATATTTTGTTAGGAGTTTCTGTAGTCCAATTTTAATGATGTTGGTGGTGTTTACATTCTGAAATAAGCTGATTTGTAATCATTTATTAACAAAAATTAAACAGACAGTCTTACAAAAAAGGAAGCCAACAAATATTTTGTTAGGAGTTTCTGTAGTCCAATTTTAATGATGTTGGTGGTGTTTACATTCTGAAATAAGCTGATTTGTAATCATTTATTAACAAAAATTAAACTGAGACAGTCTTACAAAAAAGGAAGCCAACAAATATTTTGTTAGGAGTTTCTGTAGTCCAATTTTAATGATGTTGGTGGTGTTTACATTCTGAAATAAGCTGATTTGTAATCATTTATTAACAAAAATTAAACTGAGACAGTCTTACAAAAAAGGAAGCCAACAAATATATATTTTTAGGTGTTTATCCTGCTAAAATTAAAATATCAATTCCTGCAGGTCTGTTCTCTGCATTTCCGGTGCTGCGCGTGCACGTTTGGTTTTCATCAGACGTGCCGGTAACTAGCGAAACAACTTTTTTAATCCAGCTCATTTCACAATTACGTTCAGTCTTTAAAAAAGTCAGCTAACAAATATAGTTTTGAGGTGTTTAGCCTGCTAAAATTCAAACACTGTACCAATTCATGCAGGTCTGTTCGCTGCAGCATTTCCGGTGCTGCGCGTGCACGTTTGGTTTTCATCAGACGTGCCGGTAACTAGCGAAACAACTTTTTTAATCCTGCTCATTTCACAATTACGTTCAGTCTTTAAAAAAGTCAGCTAACAAATATAGTTTTGAGGTGTTTAGCCTGCTAAAATTCAAACACTGTACCAATTCATGCAGGTCTGTTCGCTGCTGCATTTCCGGTGCTGCGCGTGCTCGTTTTGTTTTCATGAGACGTGCCGGTAACTAGCGAAACAACTTTTTTAATCCAGCTCATTTCACAATTACGTTCATTTATTAAAGAAAAGTTCAGCTCAGAAACACATTTGCTATAATTTTTATCCAACAAATATTTTTTTTTAAGTGTTAATCTTCTTAAAGCCTTGCTGTGTGCTCCTTGCAGCAGAGGTAAACACTTGGTCCATATTTCCGGGTTGACTCAGCGGTGACGCGGCACGTCAGTGGTGGATGACGCGTTACGTCGGCGGTGACGTACCGGTAGTGCGACCATGGTGCGACCTATACATCGGTGCGACCTATACATCGGTGCGACCTATTTATGGATTTTTCCAGTTTATTGATAAATATTAGACACTGCGACCTATACAACGGTGCGACCTATACAACGGAAAATACGGTAAGCAAGCAAGCAAGTAAGCAAGCAAGCAAGCAAGTAAGCAAGCAAGCAAGCAAGCAAGCAAGTAAGCAAGCAAGCAAGCAAGCAAGTAAGTAAGTAAGTAAAAGTTTTTTCTCCTCTGAAATCAAAAAAGGCGTTCAATACAGGATCAACTGGACTTTATTTGTTGCAGAAAACGTTTCGACTTGTGTCCAGAAGTCTTTTTCAATTCTGAATGGAAGCTGTGAGAACGAGAAGTTTTATACAGGCTTACAAGTCACGCACCAACATATGAAATTGGAAACTGAAATAACACCACAAATTAACTAACATGCCCATTCTATTTAAATTGACAAAACGACACATCCCAGCTTAACAAAAGGGGGTTTGTAACACATACATGTAAATTGAAAGATCACACCTAACAGTAGGAGGTTCCCTTGAGGTCTCTGTTAGAAGACACAAAACTGTATGTAAATTGACAAACAACACCTCCCAAACAACAACAGAGGCTACTCAGAGAACTTTGTTAGTCTAATTTACAGACAAGGCATCCCTGCTCCCATCCGGTGTAAAACGTTTCGGAATCAAATCCAAAACTGAGTTATAGGTCTCAGACAGTTGAAATCTCAGACCTCCTCCTCTGTTAAGAGAAGGTTTTTCTCTCTTAACATGCACAGCTTCCTTCTCCTCTGAAGCTAAAACGCTCGAGAAGCCCTGCTTTATGTTCGTGCTACTGTTTATAATGATGTTTTTTCCACTACATTAGGGCTTAGTGTATTACTAGTTGATGTTTTTCTTAGTTAATTCTAGTCGTTATTACTGTTTTTCTCTTGCATTTGTTGTTGGATGTAACTGGGACCCCGTGTACATAATCTCGTTTTCATCACATGTACCACATGCGGTGCAAATGACAATAAAGACTCTCTGACTCTGACTCTCTTTAAATGATTGTTTTCATGAAAACAGAAGTTGAGGAAAACAATTAGCATGCAATGGGTTTCCACGTTGGGAAAACTTTAAAAGTCCTATTTGTGAGAGAGTTCTTCGTTTACGGCCATACCACCCTGAACACGCCCGATCTCGTCTGATCTCGGAAGCTAAGCAGGGTCGGGCCTGGTTAGTACTTGGATGGGAGACCGCCTGGGAATACCAGGTGCCGTAAGCTTTTTGCACTTCTCACAGTGTCCACCAGGAGGTGCTGTTCTACCTCTACTCACACACTTGCTTTCAACAAATGTAAAACAACTGGAGGAATACAATCACTTTTACTCTTTGGGCTCATCTGGACTGGCCTTTTAACAGCCTTGGGCAAATTGATCAATGTGCTCCTAAAGTAAAAGCAAACACACCAGGGCTGACAAGAAGTGGCCCCAGTTTCCCTGTGCTTTAAATCAGAGCTTTCCAAACTTGGGTCTCCTGACCTCCAGGGGTCCGCAACACGATGGTTGGGTGTCTGAAAAAAACAAACAAAAAAAACAAACATGTTAATGTAGGTTTTTTGTCAAACACAAACATGTTTAACACCCTGGTAAAGTCCCCCAAAATGCAGGAAATCGCATCTATTTTACTCAAAGATTGCTGGGGGGAAGTACTTCAAGACTTCCCACATCACACTGCCGCTCTTTGCATTCCAGAATCAATCAGCTTACAAATTCAGCCCCGCTACCTGGTATGACTACTGCTGGTATGATAGTGTTCTGTTTAATGTAAAGAGTTTTCGGTGATAATTTAAACAAGTGTCAATACATTTATTATGTTCATTGTGTGAACAGGTAAGTAAGTAAGTAAGTAAGTAAGTAAGTAAGTAAGTAAGTAAGTAAGTAAGTAAGTAAGCAAGCAAGCAAGCAAGCAAGCAAGCAAGCAAGCAAGCAAGCAAGCAAGCAAGCAAGCAAGCAAGCAAGCAAGCAAGCAAGCAAGCAAGCAAGCAAGCAAGCAAGTAAGTAAGTAAAAGTTTTTTCTCCTCTGAAATCAAAAAAGGCGTTCAATACAGGATCAACTGGACTTTATTTGTTGCAGAAAACGTTTCGACTTGTGTCCAGAAGTCTTTTTCAATTCTGAATGGAAGCTGTGAGAACGAGAAGTTTTATACAGGCTTACAAGTCACGCACCAACATATGAAATTGGAAACTGAAATAACACCACAAATTAACTAACATGCCCATTCTATTTAAATTGACAAAACGACACATCCCAGCTTAACAAAAGGGGGTTTGTAACACATACATGTAAATTGAAAGATCACACCTAACAGTAGGAGGTTCCCTTGAGGTCTCTGTTAGAAGACACAAAACTGTATGTAAATTGACAAACAACACCTCCCAAACAACAACAGAGGCTACTCAGAGAACTTTGTTAGTCTAATTTACAGACAAGGCATCCCTGCTCCCATCCGGTGTAAAACGTTTCGGAATCAAATCCAAAACTGAGTTATAGGTCTCAGACAGTTGAAATCTCAGACCTCCTCCTCTGTTAAGAGAAGGTTTTTCTCTCTTAACATGCACAGCTTCCTTCTCCTCTGAAGCTAAAACGCTCGAGAAGCCCTGCTTTATGTTCGTGCTACTGTTTATAATGATGTTTTTTCCACTACATTAGGGCTTAGTGTATTACTAGTTGATGTTTTTCTTAGTTAATTCTAGTCGTTATTACTGTTTTTCTCTTGCATTTGTTGTTGGATGTAACTGGGACCCCGTGTACATAATCTCGTTTTCATCACATGTACCACATGCGGTGCAAATGACAATAAAGACTCTCTGACTCTGACTCTCTTTAAATGATTGTTTTCATGAAAACAGAAGTTGAGGAAAACAATTAGCATGCAATGGGTTTCCACGTTGGGAAAACTTTAAAAGTCCTATTTGTGAGAGAGTTCTTCGTTTACGGCCATACCACCCTGAACACGCCCGATCTCGTCTGATCTCGGAAGCTAAGCAGGGTCGGGCCTGGTTAGTACTTGGATGGGAGACCGCCTGGGAATACCAGGTGCCGTAAGCTTTTTGCACTTCTCACAGTGTCCACCAGGAGGTGCTGTTCTACCTCTACTCACACACTTGCTTTCAACAAATGTAAAACAACTGGAGGAATACAATCACTTTTACTCTTTGGGCTCATCTGGACTGGCCTTTTAACAGCCTTGGGCAAATTGATCAATGTGCTCCTAAAGTAAAAGCAAACACACCAGGGCTGACAAGAAGTGGCCCCAGTTTCCCTGTGCTTTAAATCAGAGCTTTCCAAACTTGGGTCTCCTGACCTCCAGGGGTCCGCAACACGATGGTTGGGTGTCTGAAAAAAACAAACAAAAAAAACAAACATGTTAATGTAGGTTTTTTGTCAAACACAAACATGTTTAACACCCTGGTAAAGTCCCCCAAAATGCAGGAAATCGCATCTATTTTACTCAAAGATTGCTGGGGGGAAGTACTTCAAGACTTCCCACATCACACTGCCGCTCTTTGCATTCCAGAATCAATCAGCTTACAAATTCAGCCCCGCTACCTGGTATGACTACTGCTGGTATGATAGTGTTCTGTTTAATGTAAAGAGTTTTCGGTGATAATTTAAACAAGTGTCAATACATTTATTATGTTCATTGTGTGAACAGGTAAGTAAGTAAGTAAGTAAGTAAGTAAGTAAGTAAGTAAGCAAAGCAAGCAAGCAAGCAAGTAAGTAAGTAAGTAAAAGTTTTTTCTCCTCTGAAATCAAAAAAGGCGTTCAATACAGGATCAACTGGACTTTATTTGTTGCAGAAAACGTTTCGACTTGTGTCCAGAAGTCTTTTTCAATTCTGAATGGAAGCTGTGAGAACGAGAAGTTTTATACAGGCTTACAAGTCACGCACCAACATATGAAATTGGAAACTGAAATAACACCACAAATTAACTAACATGCCCATTCTATTTAAATTGACAAAACGACACATCCCAGCTTAACAAAAGGGGGTTTGTAACACATACATGTAAATTGAAAGATCACACCTAACAGTAGGAGGTTCCCTTGAGGTCTCTGTTAGAAGACACAAAACTGTATGTAAATTGACAAACAACACCTCCCAAACAACAACAGAGGCTACTCAGAGAACTTTGTTAGTCTAATTTACAGACAAGGCATCCCTGCTCCCATCCGGTGTAAAACGTTTCGGAATCAAATCCAAAACTGAGTTATAGGTCTTAGACAGTTGAAATCTCAGACCTCCTCCTCTGTTAAGAGAAGGTTTTTCTCTCTTAACATGCACAGCTTCCTTCTCCTCTGAAGCTAAAACGCTCGAGAAGCCCTGCTTTATGTTCGTGCTACTGTTTATAATGATGTTTTTTCCACTACATTAGGGCTTAGTGTATTACTAGTTGATGTTTTTCTTAGTTAATTCTAGTCGTTATTACTGTTTTTCTCTTGCATTTGTTGTTGGATGTAACTGGGACCCCGTGTACATAATCTCGTTTTCATCACATGTACCACATGCGGTGCAAATGACAATAAAGACTCTCTGACTCTGACTCTCTTTAAATGATTGTTTTCATGAAAACAGAAGTTGAGGAAAACAATTAGCATGCAATGGGTTTCCACGTTGGGAAAACTTTAAAAGTCCTATTTGTGAGAGAGTTCTTCGTTTACGGCCATACCACCCTGAACACGCCCGATCTCGTCTGATCTCGGAAGCTAAGCAGGGTCGGGCCTGGTTAGTACTTGGATGGGAGACCGCCTGGGAATACCAGGTGCCGTAAGCTTTTTGCACTTCTCACAGTGTCCACCAGGAGGTGCTGTTCTACCTCTACTCACACACTTGCTTTCAACAAATGTAAAACAACTGGAGGAATACAATCACTTTTACTCTTTGGGCTCATCTGGACTGGCCTTTTAACAGCCTTGGGCAAATTGATCAATGTGCTCCTAAAGTAAAAGCAAACACACCAGGGCTGACAAGAAGTGGCCCCAGTTTCCCTGTGCTTTAAATCAGAGCTTTCCAAACTTGGGTCTCCTGACCTCCAGGGGTCCGCAACACGATGGTTGGGTGTCTGAAAAAAACAAACAAAAAAAACAAACATGTTAATGTAGGTTTTTTGTCAAACACAAACATGTTTAACACCCTGGTAAAGTCCCCCAAAATGCAGGAAATCGCATCTATTTTACTCAAAGATTGCTGGGGGGAAGTACTTCAAGACTTCCCACATCACACTGCCGCTCTTTGCATTCCAGAATCAATCAGCTTACAAATTCAGCCCCGCTACCTGGTATGACTACTGCTGGTATGATAGTGTTCTGTTTAATGTAAAGAGTTTTCGGTGATAATTTAAACAAGTGTCAATACATTTATTATGTTCATTGTGTGAACAGGTAAGTAAGTAAGTAAGTAAGTAAGTAAGTAAGCAAGTAAGCAAGCAAGCAAGTAAGCAAGCAAGCAAGCAAGTAAGCAAGCAAGCAAGCAAGCAAGCAAGCAAGCAAGCAAGCAAGCAAGCAAGCAAGTAAGTAAGTAAGTAAGTAAGTAAAAGTTTTTTCTCCTCTGAAATCAAAAAAGGCGTTCAATACAGGATCAACTGGACTTTATTTGTTGCAGAAAACGTTTCGACTTGTGTCCAGAAGTCTTTTTCAATTCTGAATGGAAGCTGTGAGAACGAGAAGTTTTATACAGGCTTACAAGTCACGCACCAACATATGAAATTGGAAACTGAAATAACACCACAAATTAACTAACATGCCCATTCTATTTAAATTGACAAAACGACACATCCCAGCTTAACAAAAGGGGGTTTGTAACACATACATGTAAATTGAAAGATCACACCTAACAGTAGGAGGTTCCCTTGAGGTCTCTGTTAGAAGACACAAAACTGTATGTAAATTGACAAACAACACCTCCCAAACAACAACAGAGGCTACTCAGAGAACTTTGTTAGTCTAATTTACAGACAAGGCATCCCTGCTCCCATCCGGTGTAAAACGTTTCGGAATCAAATCCAAAACTGAGTTATAGGTCTCAGACAGTTGAAATCTCAGACCTCCTCCTCTGTTAAGAGAAGGTTTTTCTCTCTTAACATGCACAGCTT
>JBBPBX010060383.1:0-10039 GCA_038048925.1 Garcialebias charrua
GATTGACAGCTCGGGTGTGGACCTCACCGACAGCCTTCACGCTCTTCACGCCAGAGCCTGCAGCTGTCTGCGCCGCTGTGGTCGTGGAAACGGCGTCGCGACGCATGGAGGAATGTTTTTTATGTGATACAAATGTATTAAATTCCCCGAGCGAGCAGAAAGCCATTTGTTTTTGTTGTGTGATTTCAAACAGTTCTTCTTCTACGGTAGATTTCTTCTTCTACACCTTTCTTGCAACATATGCACAGGTTTTAGAGGGTACTGTCACCTGCTGGTCCGTAAAAGAACAGCACTTTGCCATGCGCCACCGTGCGACACTATAAACGCATGAAGCCGCACGGCTGAGTGCGCGCGCAGCCCGCACGCTCCAGCTTGCGGACCAAAGCGCGACTATATCCGAGCCTTCAGTCCTAAACCTAACCCCTAACCCACCAACGGCTCTTCTTCTTATGGGTCCTGGGCTTTGGGCCCCATAAAACTTCAATTCAATTCAAAAATACTTTATTAATCCCAAAGGGGGTAATAAAACATTGTTGTAACTCGTTATCTTTCAGGTTCAGGTTACTTTATTTATACCCAAGGGTAAATGTGTTTTTTTTATTTATTTTTTTATACAAACTGGACTTAACTGATTTAGTAACCCATGGTCTGTTATTAGGATATATTTTTACACGCTTCGCTGGAATAATCATATCCAGCCCTTGAAACTTTGCTTCATTACGAGATGTTATAGATACTGATGGCTGTAGGCAGGATGGAAAGATCTCTTGTAAAGGTCCGCCCCACAGTGGATCTGAAGAAACTGGCTGCAGATGCCGTCCGATCCATCCACTCAGACTCGGCTGGCCTCTCGGTTCCCCCGGGCTGGCTGCAGGACCACCTGAATCCCAGGAAGAATTCCTCCCAGAACGATGGTCACTCCAGCAGTCTGCCGAACTCCTCGTCACTGTGTACAGCCAGATGCAGGTGTCAAGGGATGATCCTGGTCCTTCTGCTGTCATGAGCCGTGTTTCCTGCTAGTTCCAGGATCTCAGTGGTCAGGCACTCGAGCACAGCTGGCAGGGAGACGGGAATGCATCTATGGCTCCTCCTTTTTCAACTCAGGTGTCAAGGGATGATCCTGGTCCTTCTGCTGTCATGAGCCGTGTTTCCTGCTAGTTCCAGGATCTCAGTGGTCAGGCACTCGAGCACAGCTGGCAGGGAGACGGGAATGCATCTATGGCTCCTCCTTTTTCAACTCATTTGACATTTGGGGCTGTGGCTGAGATATTATTTAAGCTTTCAAGATGTTAATCAGCAGGTCCTGGTTGTAAAAAAAACAGCTTATTGTCAAGTGTAAAGATGGCGCCAGTGCTTGAGGCTGTCCGTCTGTCGCTCTTGGTTTGGATTGTTTTATTTCTTTGTTTTGTGCTCAGCACTAAGTCTGTGCTTGTGTACAATCGCCAGTTCCTCCTGGATTTTCAAAATGTTGTTGGCAACCTCAGTGCCTTTGATTATGGTGGACAGAAAACTTTACCCCCGCTCCTGTCAGGAGTCCCAGCTGATCTCCTCCGGGCACCTGCGCTGCCCCACCGGCGGAAACGCTGTCGTTACCGCGGTAAACGTGGAGGACAGCTGGTGAAACTAAAGATCTGCCTGGCCCGTTCTACATCCATTTCTCAATCAAGAAATGGATTATTTCCGTCTTTCTCTGCCTCAGTGCCTTTGATTATGGTGGACAGAAAACTTTACCCCCGTTCCTGTCAGGAGTCCCAGCTGATCTCCTCAGGGCACCTGCGCTGCCCCACCGGCGGAAACGCTGTCGTTACCGCGGTAAACGTGGAGGACAGCTGGTGAAACTAAAGATCTGCCTGGCCCGTTCTACATCCATTTCTCAATCAAGAAATGGAGTATTTCCGTCTTTCTCTGTGCCTTGGCGTTTCCTGGATCCTGTTGACAGCTGCCTGCTACCTGTCACCGGCCTGGGCGCGGGCGTTCGCCCCCACCGCTCCTGCTTCTCTCGTCTCCACCGGCGCGGAGTGAACCTGCAGAGCCTGAAGACGCTGCCCCGGCTGAAGACGCTGCCCTGGGTCCTAGCGCCTGTCAGTTTACAGGCTGCAGTTACTGCCAGAATTGGCCTGGTGAACGCCAGGTCTGTAACAAACAAAACCTTCATCCTGCGGGACTTTTTCACTTCCCATCATTTGGATTTATTCTGCATCACAGAGACCTGGGTCGAGGCTGATGACTCCAGTGTTTTTGTTGAACTTTTACCAGACGGCTGCTCTTATCTGAGCTCCCCTCGGATGTCAGGCCGTGGAGGAGGAACAGCAGTGGTTTATAAAAACAGTTTTAAATGCAAGCAGTGCACTGCACCACCTTCTTTCTCCAGCTTTGAGGTGACTTTATTTGAGGTGGGTCGCTCACACCCCGTGCTATGCGCTGTCATCTACAGAGCCCCCAAATATAATAAGGATTTTTTGAATGACTTTTCTGATTTCCTGACTGGAATAATGATAAACCACGATGCAGTCCTTATTGTTGGGGATTTTAACATACATGTATGCTGTCCAGAGAAACCACTGGTGAAGGACTTTCTGAGCCTCACTGACTCTTTTAACCTGGTTCAGTGGGTGGCTGGTCCCACGCATGAACATGGACACACGTTGGACCTGGTTCTCTCTCACGGCTTGTCTGTGACCGACCTGGAACTTTATGATAATGTTATTTCTGACCATAGGCCTGTTTTATTTGATGTTGGTTTGTCCTGTGCTCCAGTTAAAAACTACGTTCCTGCCCAGCGACGTAGAGTTTTTAAACCTTCCACTGCTTGTCAGTTCTCTGCTGCCTTTGAACAGCTCTGTGCTCCATCTGACTCTGCTGCTGACACCGATCAGCTGAGCTCCTGGTTTGACGCCTCCTGTCAAACCATTTTGGACTCTGTGGCACCATTTAAACTGGTGCAACCTAAAGCCAGATCTGAACCCTGGTTCAATGAAAAAACTCTTGCAGCCAGACAGGAGTGCCGCAGAGCTGAACGGAGATGGAAAAAGGATAAACTGGAGGTTTCATTTCACATTTTAAAGGACTGTCAACGTCAGTACCAGAACATTGTTAAAGAGGCCAAAAAACAATACTTGTCAGCAAGGGCGGAGTGGCCATCGGGAGATTCGGGAGAAATCCCGATGGGCCGTGTCATGAATGGGCCGATAGACCACGGGGAAAATGATGACGGTTGAATAAATCTGCTCAAAATCGACTTGTCCCTGCTTTTAGGCTGCAGGCTGCAGCCTCTTAAAGGGAGGGAGCGCTGATCACTTTAAGAGACTGCAGCCTGCAGCCTCTGAAAGCGCTGATCCCTTTAAGAGGCTGCGCTGCACTGGGCCGGCAGCTTGGGAGCTACCATTTGATAAAAAACACCCCTGAAAGTTCACCGTTGGTTGAGTCCAACCCAGGAGGGAAGCACGTATTTTCCAAAACATCAGGTGATGGAGCAGCGCGGAGTCCAAACTGCTAATTAGCAATAAAAATGGATAGGAAGAGGCCAGGTGGAGCTGAAAAAGTCAGGTTGAAGAAAAGAAAGGTGTTACAGGAGGAAGCTGCCAAACGTGCAAAGCTTACAGACATTTTTTCAAAGAGACAGACAGAAGAAGCAACAGGTAATGATATAAATTAAAAACTAGCATAATAAATTAAGCTAATGTCACAACGTTATACTATGTCACTAAACATGCATGAAAGTCAAGTGGGACCTAAACGGACATAGCTTAATTAAAAATAAAAGCAGAACTATATAAATTGACCAATAAATAAATAAACGTCAAAGGACAATTTAAATTAAAAGAGAACTTTATCTCATACCCTGATGCATGCTCAATAATCCAGGTAGAAAAATCTAAAAAAGCTAAGTCTGGTCCTCTGGACATTTTTTGCTTTGTTTTGTTTTGTTTCTTGAATGTCCAGAGGACCAGACTTAGCTTTTTTAGAACTTTATCTCATGTTTTAAAAACTAATTGACCATCATGTTTTTTTCTTCCAGCTTAGTTCCAACAAATTATATATTTTAATTCATAATTTTACATTTTACTGTGCTTAAAATACCGGTAGGCCTATATATATATTTGTTTTTACTTTTACTCTTAGATGACTTGTGTTATGTAATTAAATTTAAGTATTTTTTTATTTTTCACACAAGTCCTTATTTACATAATGAGGCAGAAATGCATGAGGTGAAGTGAAAACAGGATACAGAAAAATGTTAAAGCAACACATTTAATAGACAAATAAAAATAAACTCATGCATATGCATACATATTGCAACCAATGCCAAACTTGTCTCTGATTTTGTTTGTCTTGACCCTAAAAACTTTTCAGAGATGAGGCTTAAAGGACTCAAGAGCTCAGCACTTCAAGCAATAAGCAAAAATCTGCTTAGATTTGATGAGAGAGCCACAGTGAGTACTTTACACACAGAGCTGTCCAGTCTAGCATCCCAGTGAGATAGGTTCAAAAAGTTCCCTCTGGAAGAGTCCACTGTCAGGATAGGTACTGAGATGGAACAGGGTTGAACCAGAGATTGAACTTGAAAGCAGGGCTTGTTCTTCTTGCAGAAACTGTGTTATCCATGTGTTTACCTTATATTGACACAGTATAACCTTTTCACAGATGCCTACCCAGTTATAGGGCTTGCATACAAATATTTGTTGACCCTTTTGTTGTCTCAGGTTGCATGTGAAAGAAGCTTCTCTCTCAAGTTCATCAAGAATAGACTACGAAGCACACTTAACCAGGAGCATTTGGAGGCATTTATGCTGATGTCCACAGAGAAAGAACTTCTTATGTCCATTGACAAAGTAACAAATATGGTGGCAGAAACTAGTGCACTTCTTAGGCGCTTACTGATGCTGTAGATCACATGTCAAACTCGAGGCCCATGGGCCAAATCTGGTCTCATTGACATTTTATCTGGCCTCAAATTTAATATTTTAAATGTAAAATAGTTTTATGGTTTATCTTTTTGTCACTGTATTTAGTGCAAACTTCTCATGACAGCTGGCCAACGTTCAAGCCAACAAAATTATGTTTTGAGTTTTTCAGTAATCTTTGAGTCTGATATGGAAAGAGCAACAAAGAATTGACTTATCTTTTTCTGTTTTTTAAGTCAACTAATTTAGATTTTTTCCCCCACCTGATTTGCTGAATTGTAACAAAATGTAACAAAAAATTATAACTAAAAAAAAGTCGTTGATTGTATTGCAATTAAAAAAAATTATAGGCTACATTTTTGCCTAATATTTTTAAAATGTGAAAAAATGGGCCACTCTTGGCCATTAAACTCCCGGGCTGAAAAGTTGTCCCACTCCGCCCCTGCTTGTCAGACATTATCACGTCCAATCATAACAACCTGCGTGTCCTTTTTGAAACTATTGACTCTGTCCTGAAGGCCCCACAACCTGTCTGCCATGAAGCCTCAACTGAACTCTGTAATGACTTCCTGCAGTTTTTTATAAATAAGGTTGTTACCACAAGGGCCCTTATTTCAGCCCCTGCTTTTGACCCCTCCTGCTTGGTCCCCTGCCTGGCTGTGTTCGATAGATTTGAACCAGTGACTCTGACCCTTTTAGAGGATGTGGTTGGCCATATTAAGCCATCAGGTTCCCCTCGTGACCTTGTCCCCCCTCGTCTGTTAAAAGAGGTTTTTTCCAGCATCAGGCAGGTGATCCTTGCTGTTATCAATAGCAGTCTGTCCTCAGGTGTTGTGCCAATAAGTTTTATAATAATAATAATAATAATAATGAATTCAATTTATAATGCACTTTTCATTAATGAAAATCTCAAAGTGCTACAAGGAGCAACAGAATTAAATGTCAATAAAACAAATAATAAAACAATTAAAATCAATAACAATATCAGCTAAGATCAAAAGTAGAATCATGAGGAGGTAGAGTATGCTTGGTCGAAAAGAAAGGTCTTCAAGCCGCTCTTAAAGTCAACCACAGACTGTGGGGCTCTTAGACAGTCAGGAAGAGAGTTCCACAGGCGGGGGGCAGCCACACTGAAAGCCCGGTCTCCCATGGTCCTTAATTTGGTTCTCGGAATGTGAAGGAGATTGCTGTTCTGTGACCGCAGCGAACGGGTGGATGAGTATGGAATAAGAATATCCTTCAGATAATCTGGTGAAGTTCCGTGTAAGCATTGATGTGTAATGAGAGCAGTTTTGTACTGAATTCTGTAGGCGACAGGAAGCCAATGAAGGTTATGGAGAATGGGCGTAATATGTTCAAATTTACGAACTCTCAACAAGATCCTTGCTGCACTGTTTTGAATATATTGAAGTTTCTGAAGGTTTTTGCCAGGGATTCCAATAAACAGGGAGTTGCAGTAGTCGAGCCTGGAGGAGACAAAAGCATGGACGAGCTTCTCAGCATCGGAAAAAGTTAGGGATGGGCGAAGTCTGGAGATGTTTCGAAGATGGAAGAAGCAAGTTTTAAACAGATGCTTAATGTGATTTTCAAATGTAAGATTGGAGTCCATTTTTATTCCAAGATTAGTAACAGAGGTGGAGAGGGGGATGTCTTGTCCAGAAAAGGAAAGTGTTGTTATAGGAGATGTTTGTACCTGGTGAGGGGTGCCAATCAGTATGGCCTCAGTCTTGGAGCAGTTTAATTGAAGAAAGTTCTGATTCATCCATGCCCTAATTGCCTCCAGGCAGGCAGAGAGGGCAGTGAGTGAAGATGGAGATGACAAGGTGGAAGATGAGGATGCTCCAGTCCTGATGTAAAGCTGTGTATCGTCGGCATAACAGTGAAAAGAAATGTTTTAAACATGCGGTGGTGCAGCCCCTGCTTAAAAAGCCCAGCCTAGACCAATCTGTCTTGGCTAATTTTAGGCCCATCTCCAAGCTGCCTTTTATTTCAAAAATTTTAGAAAAAATTGTGTATTCACAGGTGAAATGTTTTCTGGACGAGCACAACATAATGGAGGTTTTTCAGTCTGGCTTCAAAACTCGCCACAGCACAGAATCAGCTCTAGTCAGAGTTTTTAATGATATTCTTATGGCCAATGATTCTGGTGAACATGTGGTTCTTGTCTTGCTCGACCTAACCGCTGCCTTTGACACAGTGGACCATAACGTTTTAATATCACGTTTACAGCACCAAGTGGGTATCTGTGGTACTGCACTGAGCTGGTTTAGGTCCTATCTGGCAGACAGAACCATGTCTGTGAACATAGCTGGTTCTGAATCCTCCACTGCTCCTCTGTGTTTTGGGGTTCCACAGGGCTCCATTTTAGGTCCCCTGCTTTTCTCCCTTTACCTACTTCCATTGGGATCAATCCTCAGAAAGCATGGGATCTTTTTTCATTGTTACGCCGATGATAGTCAGATCTATATGCCACTAAAAAAGAAAGATGCCTCCTCAATCAGGCCACTTCTGTTGTGTCTTGAAGACATCAAAGCTTGGATGTCTTTAAACTTTTTAAATTTTAATGAAAAGAAAACAGAAGTGATGGTGTTTGGTCCTAGTGGCTCTTGTGAACCTTGCCCTGTTGATCTGGGCCCTCTGGCACCACATGTAAAGAAAACAGTTTCTAACTTGGGTTTTAAAATGGACAGTGATTTTAAATTAGATTCCCAGATTGGAGCGGTGGTCAAGACCAGTTTTTATCACCTCAGACAGCTGGCTAAGGTAAAGTCCATCCTTACACAGCAGCAGCTGGAAACAGTAATCCATGCCTTCATCACCTCTCGGCTGGATTACTGTAACGCTCTTTACCTTGGAGTCAGCCAGTCCTCCCTCAGACGTCTCCAGTTGGTCCAGAACGCTGCTGCTCGGCTTCTAACTGGAGTTCATAAGAGGGAGCACATCACCCCCACTCTGGCTTCACTCCACTGGCTGCCTGTTCATTTTAGAGTTCATTTTAAGATTCTTTTATTTGTTTTTAAAAGTTTAAATGGTCTTGCTCCATCCTACCTCTCTGAGCTGCTTCACCCATACTCTCCTGCTCGGTGCCTCAGATCAGCTGATCAGCTGCTTCTGGAGGTGCCGAGGTCCAAACGGAGGCTCAGAGGAGACAGAGCTTTTTCTGTTGCTGCTCCAAAACTGTGGAACGATCTCCCTCTTCCCGTCAGACAAGCTCCTTCACTGTCCAGTTTTAAAACTCTTTTAAAAACACATTTTTACTCACTGGCTTTTAGCACAGACTGATTTTGTTCTGCACTGTTTTTATTGTTTTTATTGATCTTAATGTTTTAACAACTGTTTTATTTTTATGTGTTTAAATGTTCTTGATTTCATGTACAGCACTTTGTTGCAGCTGTGGTTGTTTTAAAGGGCTCTATAAATAAAGTATTATTATTATTAAAAAGAAACTGTCCAGATGAACTGATTGAGAATGAGCGGATTAGTTTTAAGTGATTTCTTGTATTTATTTTACTTGTGTTTCAGCTTCCCCTGTGTTTTTCCTTTCACTTAGTTCTCTGCTCCTCTCTGCCCCAGATGTTGTCACATTCCCCTCATTAGTTTCCTTTTAACTTTTTTTTTTCATTTGTTGCCCATGCATTATGCTTTCAAGCCATCATGTTTTTTCCCTTTGAGTTTTCTGGATATTTTTCATTGTGAGTATGTTGCTGCAACATCAGCCTTTGTTGTTGTTTTTGTAAATAAATTAGATTTTTATTTTACTTTCTAGCCTATTTGGAGTTTTGTCTGCACCCTTGGTTCAAGATTGCAGTCAACATGATAAAAGTGTATATTTAATGAAAGTAAAACTGTCACTTTAAATGGTAAATAGTAAATGGAGCTTACTTATATAGCACCTTCCAGCCCCCTATGAGGGGCCCCAAAGCGCTTTACAGCACCAGCCATCCACCAATTCATACACACATTCATACACCGGTAGCGGTAGTCTGCCATGCAAGGCGCCAACCAGTCCTACTGGCTAGTTTAAGCTAAAATACTTTTAAAAAAGAGGTTTTGGGAAAGGAACTAAACTGCTCCTAAGGATTTCACACATTAATTATTTAAATTTGCAGCAAGATCTCACATCAAAACATGTAACAACGGTTTGTTCCTAACACTGAAATGCACTTCATTTCTTGCAGTCCTCCTTCTAACCAGTAGGTGTCTACAGAAAATAACTATCACTACAAAGCAAGAATTGCAGCAAATGTAGAGCAAATACACTTTTCACCAACTTATTCTCACACAACTGGAAATAAATTGATAGCAGAAATTTAAGGTATTCAGAGCAATACTGTCACCAATTTAAGACACCTGAATCCTGTACTTTATCCATCAAACTAATAATTGGCTTTGTAGAGTGTAGAGTAGAGTGTGTTCCAACTACAGGGTGATCACACTCTTAAGCCTCCCTGGCAAGGTATATTCGGGGGTTCTGGAGAGTAGGGTCCATCGGATAGTCGAACTTCGGATCCAGGAGGAGCAATGTGGTTTTCGTCCTGGGCGTGGAACACTGGAACAGCTCTACACCCTCAGCAGGGTCCTGGAGGGTGCGTGGGAGTTAGCCCAATCAGTCTACATGTGCTTTGTGGACTTGGAGAAGGTGTTCAACCTCATACCATACCATACCATACCAACTTTATTTCTAAAGCACTTTATAAAACCGTAGGACCAAAGTGCTGTACACAAACATAAAATACAGTAAAAAATAAAATACAGTACAAAATTAAAAAGGTCAGATAAAAGACTAGCATTTAAAACAGTAAAAATTACACACACAAAAAACAAAATCAAACATCTCGGATCGCGTCAAAAGCCAAAGAGAAGAGATGAGTTTTAAGAAGAGACTTAAAAACTACAATGGACGAGGCTTGTCTTATGTCACTCGGAAGGTCATTCCAGAGTTTAGGGGCAATCACTGAAAAAGCACGGTCACCTCTGAGCTTAAGTCTAGTTTTTGGAATCCTCAGAAGCTGCTGGTCAGCAGATCTGAGAGAACGGGGGGAGTGTAAGTTTGTAGTAGCTCAGTCAAATACGAAGGAGATCGGCCGTTCAGAGCCTTAAAAGCGAACAAAAGTATCTTAAAATGAATCCTATAA
>JBBPBX010060384.1:5966-21463 GCA_038048925.1 Garcialebias charrua
ATCCTGTTTCACCTCGGCAGTTGAAAAGCTAAAGTGTTGCTAAATTTCATAAATATAACAATAAATTAGTTTACTTGAAACCGGCCTAATGCTAATCTCCAATCCAGGTTTTAAAAGCATAAAGCAAAATGTGAAACAATTTCTTATCTCATTTCCTTCTAAATTTTTTTACCATTAACTAAATTTCACCCCTTGGAACAAGTCAGGCCAACTAAGATGCGCTCCTTCAAGGCAAAGGCGATCATTTATTTACTTTAGAAAATATTACCGGTTTCTCCTGTGAATGAGTCCCTTGTGATTCATGAAACTAACCTGTAAAAACAAAAAGTATGAAGAAGTCAGCATTAATCATTTTCATATAAGGTTTTGAGGTAATTAAACAAGTTTCATCACAGAGTACCGTATTTTCCGTTCTATAAGTCACACCTTTTTGCCTAATTTGCATTCCCTGCGACTTATTGAGCTGTGCGACATGTTTATGGATTTTTTTAACCATATTTTTAGACCAATTTTTTTGGCTCAGATATTACCTTTTTTTCATTTTTGGCAAAAATGGTGCCGTACCACTTTTGTCTGCTAGGGTACACCAACCGTTCCTACCTCGTGTGTACGACGGCAGCCTGCTCTGGTCGGACACACTCTGTCGCAGCCCGGCCTCCTGCTCTGGAGGTATGAACTACTGTTAGCTCAGTGTTATCTAAATAACTCATGAACTACATGACAGATTTTGATCAAACTTACAGAAAGTAATCACTGAATGGACATTTACACACTGTTAGCTGTATGAGACATTTGAGCTAAAATCCGATGTTTTATAACCGTAAATGTGTTAGCTTATAGCTCTGTATTTACCGTAAACTGGTACTATTTATCTTTTTTATTTTTTATATTTTTATTTTCCCTTTATAGATGGCCTCACTTCTCACCTTATAGCCATCCTCTTCACACCATTATGAATTATTTTTTATTTTAAATTTTTTATTTTATATTTTTATATTTTAATAGGATAGAAAGAAAGGAAAGATGAAATGTAAGACCACAAAACATAACAAATACACAAGGAAAGCACAAGGCAAACACACCCGACCGCTGTCTGTAAATCTGCAAAGAACATGACAGAACACAACAACAAAATGCATATATAAAATGTATAAAAGACTTAGAATATTCATGGCTTTGTAGTAGATTTCTATAAATATATATATACCTATATACATACATACATATACACGCATATGCAGTCACATGCACATCTAAATATCTACATACAACAGGAATATTTCCAGATAATATGAAAGTAGCTAAGGTCGTTCCTCTTTTTAAAAATGGTGATAAATGTGTATTCAACAATTATAGACCTATATCCTTATTACCACAGTTTTCAAAAATTCTTGAAAAACTATTTGTAAACAGACTAGACCAATTTATAGATAAACAAAATATTCTAAGCAACAGTCAGTATGGGTTTAGAGCAAAAAACTCTACATCAATGGCTCTCATGGAATTAATGGAACAAATAACTACTGCTGTCGATCAAAAACAATATTGTATCAGTATTTTTGTTGATTTAAAAAAAGCATTCGATACTATTGATCACACCATTCTCCTAGAAAAGCTGAACAAATATGGTATTAGAGGACCAGCATTACAGTGGGTATCTAGCTACTTAAAAGATAGGAAACAATTTGTACAAATAAATGATGTAAGATCTGACCTCTGTAATATCACATGTGGAGTTCCCCAAGGCTCTGTACTTGGACCAAAGCTTTTTATTTTATATGTGAATGACTTGGTAAATGTGTCAGGACTCCTTAAATGTGTACTTTTTGCTGATGATACCACTTTTTTCTGTTTAGGTGAAGATATATGAACAAATGTTGGAATTGATAAAGACAGAATTTGTCAAGATACAAACTTGGTTTAAAATAAATAAATTATCATTAAATCTAGAGAAAACTAATTACATGATATTCGGTAATAAAAAGAAAACTGTTGATGTCCCACTCAAAATTGAGGATGTTGAGATTTGTAGAATGAGTGAGGTGAAGTTTTTGGGTGTTATCATTGATGACAAACTGACATGGAAACAACACATAAATTCTGTAAGAATAAAAATAGCTAAATCGATTGCAGTACTGTACAAAGTCAGAGACCTATTAAATGATAAAGCTCTATATTTGTTGTATAACACAATCATTGTTCCACACTTAATCTATTGCATTGATGTTTGGGGGAATGCGTGTAAAACAATCACAAAACCTATTTTTGTATTACAGAAAAGAGCTGTAAGAATTATCACTAGAAAGCATTATCGTCATCCATCAAGTACATTATTCTATCACCTAAAGTTATTGAAGTTCCATGATTTGGTAGACTATAATATCTTATCAGTTATGTATAGAGCTCAAAATAATGCATTACCTTTAAATATCCAAATACACTTTGTTAAAAGACAAAGTTGTTATAATCTTAAGGGGACAGAGTTGTTTGTAAAACCACAATTCAGAACCAGTTTGAAGGGACGTTGTCAAGTGGTTTTCAGTTTTTATTATGCAGTTTCCCCCCACTTGAAAGGGTAGCTTGCTTCGGAAGATTTTGAACTGGTCTTCACTCAATGACCAAGAATCAATCCTTTCTTTTCTTTTATTTTGAAAGTTTGTTGAGGTCAAAACAGGTGAAAAACCTAAGAGTACAAACAAAAAAATAGTTCAAGAAAATGTAACTCAATAAGCCTACATCAATTAACATATTCCTAAAATTAAATCCTTTTCAAACTAAAATTTACCCTTGAAATTAAGTATAACACATCCACATATATGACACCCAAATACAATTGAACATATTTTAAAGGGGACCTCAGATGTATTTTTTAAATTTTTATGGTATTTCTGTGGGATATCCAGACCCTATTCCTTCAATTTAATGCACAAAATAATTATTAGATAATCAATTATACCCTTTTTAATTCTGCCATTTTTAACTTTCGTTTTGAACGACCGGTTTCTTGAAGTCCACGCCCTTCAACGATCTGTTCACGCCCTCTGTAACAGCCAGTATCTGTAATGTGTTGTTGTTTTAAAATTAGCTCTTTTTTTATTACTCATTTGACTTACTGTTAGTGTTAGCTTAAGATAACTTACCGAAACCCGTCTGAGCGCGCCGCAGTTTGCTGCTCCTTTTAGCATTAGACCACCCGAATCCGAAGCTAATGTTAGCTTGTTCCTCTTCCGGTTTTCGCCAGCTCCGCTCGTTGCACGCGATGAGATTTTGGGAGTTATCGCTGTTCCAGTGAAGACAACACAAAGTTCACCAAGTGTCTCCCGTAAATTAATCTGTAAGGAGAAGGTCCTCTTGCTGCGAGCCTGCTGCGAGGCTGCTGCAAGGCTGTACAGTTGAAGCTCCGCTCCATCGCGCCGGAAGAGGGTCCCGTCGAACCCGGTCCTTCCGCCTGTGGTCCGCTCGTTTAATTTTTGCCGGCTGCGCGTTGGCAGCGATCGCAAATACACTAAAAATTGAACTAAAACATAAAAATAACAATTATACTTTATTTATAAAGCCATTTAAAAAAACACAGCTGCAACAAAGTGCTGTACACATGAAATTAAGAACATATAAACAAAAGATGAGATGAAATCATGAAAAACAACAGTCATGTGTTTAATACAGAAGTGGGTTGAGCCTAACCAGGGGTTGCTAGGTGAGGGGCTGGACTCAGGTTTGATCTGATTGGCTGGCGGCTTGTGACGTCAATAAATGCAGGAAGTGTGAATCCTGGTGTATTTATCAAAAATAAATAAATCTACTTAGAGTAAATAAACCACTGGGTGCATTTTTTTGGCACAAGGACTGTTTTTTTATGAAGTAAATACCCAAAGTTTAGTAAAAAAACATTAAAAAGTGAATTTTGCATGTGTGGTCCCCTTTAAATGTTTTTCAGTGATAAACTTTAGTTTAGTTCCCCAGTGATACACTTTGGCAGCTCCAAGCTCCCTTAAATGTACAAAATCACATTTAACAAACTACCTTTAGCTTCCACCTTTCATAATAATACACACTTTAACTACCCTTTAACATATCATTTGCAATTTGAACTTTGTCACAAGTTTAACAAATTACATTTTTAACCTGAATATAAACATTTTTGACTTGTTAGTCCACAGCTCCAAATACAATATAGTTTAAAGCTCACCGGCTCCTTCTTCCTCCTTTTTCATGAAACAAGCCTTAGTTCTGCAATATTTTCTCAAGTAAAACTTCTCCCAGCACTTCTCTCCCACATTGTTTGCCTTTTGCTGCCCTGTGAGTGAACACCTTCAAACAAATCATCAAATCATCTGCACCTGTAGCAAAACAGTCTGCTGCCCCCTGGCTGGGAGACACCTCAAACCCACAACCAGTGAGAGATGGGCGGGACCTGGAGCTCAGTTTGGAGCTCAGCTCAACACCTCCACGTAAACCACTGGAAAGATCGTATACACTTGCTCACAGTCACAAACTCCCTGCCTGCTCTTCTACAGCCAGCAGGACCACCAACTGTCGGACGTCCCTGTGAAGGATTGTGGATCGAGTGTCTCTCTGACTGCTGGATGCAGGTCGTTTGGCTGCAGGATGCTTCTCCCACCACAAACCAGTAGCCCAGATTCTTTCTCTTTGTAAACCACCAAACGGTCTATTGTGGTAGCTGGAAACGTTACTCCCTCTTGTGCAGCAAGAAAAATATCTCTTAAAGCATCTTGGCGCTCTGTTACAGTGATAACCCCAGCTGATGAAACTGCCTCCCACTTTGGGGTTCTCACGGTCCTCTTCTGACCAACAAAACATTTTGCAGCCCGCCAGACCTGGGCAATCGTTTGGGTCAGCCGAGTCAAACTGCTGAAATGTCGCACATCCAACAGGTTCTGGATTGCAGCACCAGCAGGTGGCCTTCGAAGCTCCAGGTCTGGTGGTTCTTTCTTTACCTGAGCTCTTGTGAGTGCAGCAACAAATGATTTCTTCTGCATCTTTCCAACAGACTCTCTTGCCATTGATGAAACATCCTTAGCAGATTTAATTGGCCACTCATCAGTTGGTAGACTAAGGAAATGTGGGCCTCGCTGCCACTCTGAATTTTCTTCCAAGTCTTTTTTTCTCTTTCTCTTTGAGAAGTTTATCCCAACCATGACATGGACCTTGTCATCTTCCAGGGTGTAGCCAAGGCCAAGAGCTTTATTGTCTTCCATTTTGAGCTGATTTGGTAGGATTATAGACTTTGGAGTAGTCTCTTGGTCCTGCTTTCCAGCAGACTGTTTTCCACTTTGACCAGAGAAGATCCATGGCTTTAATTCAAACCCACCTGCTCGCAGAATCTCTTCCACATTTTTTGTGATGAGTTTAAGCTGGTTCAAGTTGTTATGAGAGGTCAAGAAGTCATCAACATAGCTATGTTCTTCTATTACTTGACGCTCCTCCACAAAATGGCTGAACTGGGGGAGATTAGCTGTCTCTCTCAGGGCAAGTTGAGCAATACAACCTGCTGGCTTATCTCCAATGTTGACTCTTGTTATTGCAAATTCACCCAGCTCCTCCTCCTCAGAGTCACGCCACAGGAACCTATGCAGATGCACCTCTCGGTCCTCAAGCCACACTGAATTGTACATCTTCCGTATGTCCCCCAGAGCAGCAAAAGTTCCCGTTCGGAATTTGAAGAGCACAGCACGGATTGGGTTGAGGACATCTGGGCCTTTAAACAGGAGATCATTTAAACTCACCCCTTTGCACTTTTGACTGCTGTTCCAGACCAACCTTACTGGAGTTGTGACAGAGTGTGGGTTGGGTGCGATGAGGTGACTGATATACCATACTGGACCAGTCCATACATCCAAGACGTCTTTAGACAACTTTATTGCAGCTCGGCGCTCAACCATCTCATGAACTTGAGCAGTATATGCAGCTTTCCACTCTGGCTGCCTAGCCAGCTGCTTCTCAGTCCTCAAGAATGTGGCTTCGACTGCACTCCTGTTATTAGGTAATGTGGCTGGATCTTCTACCCAGGGATATTTGGCATGCCAATGAGGTTTTTCGCTATGGTCATCAGCAACTATATATGTGAGCCCACTTTTTACCACTTCCAGCTCCCTTTCTTCAGCGAGCGTCATTTCTTTGCCACCTGGCTGGCAGTTTCCACAGCGACAGCCTCCACATCTCGGAACACAGCCAGCACCAATACTATCCCATTTCCACCACTTGAGGAAACTGGATGTAGTAGCACAACTGGATTCCTGAGTTCGGACAGCAGTCTTGATTTGCTGTGGGGGACGACTGGGGGCTACACAGATGCGTTCTTCATACCTCACAGCAGCAGCTCTCATAGACCTTGCGAAGTGTGTTCTTGATGTATGAGCTGATACAGTGACCTCCTCAAACAGCTCAGGATGGGTGCCAGCAATTGTCTTTCCCATTGGTCCATCCCACAGCACAAGATCTCCAACAGTACAGACTTTCTGTGGAACCAGCTGGCCTTCTTTGTGGCTTATAAGGAGGTGGATTTCTTTTGGCCTTACCAGGTCACTGAGTGGGATGCCTGGGAAGAACCTTTGCAGCTTTTTTGCGGACACATGTCTATGGACATCTGCAATTTTTTCCAGGCCATAACAAACCAGCTGATGGGACTTGAAAGAGCCTCTTGAGTTGCGGACACGGATTTTCAGGAGGTACCGCTTTGTTTCAACAAAGACTTTCATTCCTCCTACACCTTGGACCACAAGTGTGACGTCTTCACTTCTGAGGTTAAGTCGACCTGCTGCCTCATGAGTAATATAATTAGTGTCAGAAGCTAGATCGATCAGGGTCCCAATTTTTTGTCCATCATTAGCTCTGACCTCCAGAAGCATCATTATAACAGGCCACTCCATTAGCCCATTTTCTGCCAGAAGACTTGAGTGACTTTTTGCAACATGGGAGGTTGATGCTGTGTTACAGAATACATCTTGACATTGTTGGGCCAGTTCCGGTGAAAGCTTTTTAAGGAACCCTTCTTGGGCTTCAGTGTAATTCCTCTTGTTATCACCTCCCACTGTGCCACTCCTGCTCCTCCTTTGGCCTGTACTACCTCTAGATGTTTCAGCATTTGGACACAGATAATAATGATGGTCTTTGTCTTTCCTCCTCTCGCATTCAGAATTTTTGCACAGGAATGAAGTTTTGCAGTGATCATCATCAGTGTGGACCTCCAAACATTTCCAGCAGGCTCCCAATTTTCGTACTGCATCTTTCTTCTCTGTGAGATTGAGCACACAGAATTGTTTACAGAAGTACAGCTTCTTCCCATGTTTGAGATCTCCACAGACGACACATCCTGAGAGACGGCTGCTTAACTGGTTTGTAGTTCTAGTTCTAGCTTGCCTTTGCTCAGACCGAATTTCTTTTCTTGGGAAATCCTCATCCCTCAGTTGATCTAGCTGTTCATAGATGCTTTCTTGACTCTTGAGAAAGGCCAGAAGATTGTCAAAGCGCTTCTCTGGTTTAGTATTTATCTTCTCAGCTGCATAAAGAAGCCATTCTTTCTTCAACACATCAGGAAGTTTACTTTCAATAGATTTTGTCATTAGGGGGTTCTTCAAAGCACCACTGTCACCAAGTTCATTTAGGTCTTCAAGGGCTTTCTCAACAGCTTGGATTAGTTCAACAATTTTCTTTGGCTGATGACTTCTGACAGGTGGAAGACTCCGGAGTTCCTCAACTATTTCGATTGCAATAGCTGTTTGGTTTCCGAACCTGTTTTCCAGTACACGAAATATGTCGTCTGCTGTGTTGTAGGTTAATAGTCGGAGGTCTTTCATCATCTTCTCATCCAAACTGTTGATGAGCTGGAATTTTTTGACTTCCCTTGACCCGGTGGGTTCTCCTTGCCTCTGAAGAGCCTCCCAGTCTCTTTTCCAACGATGAAAGTCTCGTCTGTTGCCAGTAAACTTGGGGAGGGAGGTTGGCTTCAGTCTAATGGCTGATGTTGGATAGGTGATGGAAGCTCCACTCACAACATTTCCAGCATCTTCCTTAGCTTTTGCTTCAATGAACTCTACTTTTCTGGACATTAACTTTGGAACAATTTGCTCAAGCTCTCTTACACGCATCTGAAAGTCTCTCTGCTCAGCCGAAGGGGCCCAGCACTTCCATTGTGTATACAACTCCTTTGCCTTCTTCACCAGTATTTCCATGTAGTCGAACATGAAGTCAAAGGCCTCTTTATTTCCACCAGGTTTAAAGGACATCACACTCTCTACTTTCTCCTCTGCAGCTTTTACTGCCATTTTCAGTTCCTCTTCACCAAAATTTGCCCAGAGCGTCTTCTGGACAAGGTCCTTCAGATCTTTCAATTTCATTTCACACTCACTTTCAGTTTTCTCAATATCAGTCCTTTGCAACTCACTTAACTCTGGGACCGTTTCAGAATCCTCTTCTAGTTGTGCCTCTGCAAGATACCGAGCTTCCACATCTTCATTGGCTTCCATAACTTTGTTAGCCTCAATTATGAGTTTCTTGAAACTGTCTCTGAGCTCCTCTTTTCTGGCTTGGCTCTCGTCAGAGGCAGACGCTCTCCTTCCCTCTCCCATCTTCCCCCCCCCTGCTGCTGGCAGCTCCACAGGAACGCACCTCGAACGCAAATTAAGATGGATTGGAGGTCTGGGCATTCGATTCTACAAAGAAGATCCCCACAGAAGAAGGCACAGGGGAGCCTTTCCACCCGCACAGAGTGACGGAGGAACGCACGGATTCCGTGAGGGTTTCCGTGGATTTCTGGGAATGCTCTGGGAGGTGATTAATCTTGGATTATATTATATTGGAGTACGATGGCTGCGCTTCACTTTTTGGCGCTGTGGAGCACTGGTCTATCGCAAAAGAGGGGGACTTCAGCAGGACTTATGACTGAAGCACCCGACGTCTGGTCTGCGCTATGACCTCGAGCAGCTGTGTGCGAGCCTATCCGGGAGGTGTACAGAATCACCCTTGGTCTGTGGACTCTGTTCGCTGTCAAACATCAGAACTCAGCTGTGTGAGAGCTCTTTCTGAGGGGGAGCTGGTCACCCTTGGTTTTCAGGACTCGGGTCGCTGTGGTTTTACATCGGAGGTCGGAGCTGGATCAGTGGAAAAAGTCCCGAATTGGATATTTGGACAGAATTGCCCTCACAGACTGAAGGCTGCAATAAATTAGTGTCTGCCTGATGTGAAAATATTTTATAAATTCTTATCTGACTCCCTTGGAAACAGCCTTGGACGGGCTGGATATCTAATTTCTCCTGACGTGCATACTGTGGAAAACACAGCTGTCTTCTGTCTTGTCTGCTTACCCCCCCCTCCCCCCGGAGAACTTTCCTATGACCGTTATCGGAGTCCCCGGAATGTGTCATGGACAGAAACCTCCCTGCCTCGGCCCATCTCTCTCAACATGCAATATGTTACTGTAACTAAATGTGCTTAAGATATGGTTTTTACTGGATCACGCGGTGTCTTGAAGACAAAACGTGATTCATCTTTTTTTAATATCTACGCTATAAAACCCCGTGTCTTGACCTGTTTTCCTACCTTTGACCTTCATCTGGGGACAGATGAGAGCGGCCGCGCTATGAACATATCATGTGTTGATAAACATGTCATGTGTTTTGATAAACATGTCATGTGTTTTGATAAGCTGCAGCTTATTGCACTTATACTCTCTCCTGGATGACTGCAATTACATATTTACGCTGTATCGGTGAAAATTGATGCAATGTTAATAAACCTTCTTGTATCTTGTATCTTGTATCTTCTGGCATTATGGTGTGCATCCGGACAACGTTATTGGCAAGTCGGGAGAATAACCTCTTTGCAGATGTTCTATTACTTTTAAGCTGCTCCAATGACTTTGAGTCAGGCATTTTGCTTTTCAACAGATTTTCTGCTCCAGCCCTTATTGGCGGTTTTTCACTGTCAAGTGGTTTTCAGTTTTTAATCTGCAGTTTCCCCCCACTTGAAAGGGTAGCTTGCTTCGGAAGATTTTGGACTGGACTTCACTCAATGACCAAGAATCAATCCTTTCTTTTCTTTTATTTTGAAAGTTTGTTGAGGTCAAAACAGGTGAAAAACCTAAGAGTACAAACAAGAAATATTCAAGATAATGTAACTCAACAAGCCTACATCACTTAAAGGTTCAGTCTGCAGTTTCTGTAGAACATCAGCACTTAGAAAAAATTTCAACAAGCAAAGCATTCTGATCCCTCCCCCTCAGAGCCATATATGGCACTGCCCCCTTGTGGTCTGTTAAAATTCAAATTCAAGCTCTGTTTTTATTGGCTGATTCGAATTCAAGCTCGGTTTTTATTGGCTGGTTACAAACTTTGTTTTTATTGGCTGGAAAATGGCGGGTCACTTTTTCTTTTTAGAAATGCTTATTTACCACCTGGAGAAGCAAGGGGACAATATTTTTTTTTCAGAGATTACCTCTCTAACATCAATCTAGTGACAGAGTGAAGAAATATGTTAAAAATATATTGTTAGAAAAGTTACATATAGCAGCTTTAACACATTCCCAAAATTAAATCCTTTTCAAACTAAAATTTACCCTTGCAATTAAGTATAACACATCCACATATATGACACCCAAATTCAATTAAAACACATCCACATATGTGACGCCCAAATTCAATTAAACATACTTTAAATGTTTTTCAGTGATAAGTTTAACCATACACTTTGGCAGCTCTAAGCTCCCTTAAATGTACAAAATCACATTTAACAAACTACCTTTAGCTTCCACCTTTCATAATAATACACACTTTAACTGCCCTTTAACATATCATTTGCAATTTGAACTTTGTCACAAGTTTAACAAATTACATTTTTAACCTGAATATAAACATTTTGACATGTTAGTCCACAGCTCCAAATACAATATAGTTTAAAGCTCACCGGCTCCTTCTTCCTCCTTTTTTTTCCTTTTTCTTGAAACAAGCCTTAGTTCTGCAATATTTTCTTAAGTAAAACTTCTCCCAGCACTTCTCTCCCACATTGTTTGCCTTCTGCTGCCCTGTGAGTGAACACCTTCAAACAAATCATCAAATCATCTGCACCTGTAGCAAACAGTCTGCTGCCCCCTGGCTGGGAGACACCTCAAACCCACAACCAGTGAGAGATGGGCGGGGCCTGGAGCTCAGTTTGGAGCTCAGCTCAACACCTCCCACTCGATCTTCCCACGTAAACCACTGGAAAGATCGTATACACTTGCTCACAGTCACAAACTCCCTGCCTGCTCTTCTACAGCCAGCAGGACCACCAACCGTCGGACGTCCCTGTGAAGGATTGTGGATTGAGTGTCTCTCTGACTGCTGGATGCAGGTTGTTTGGATGCAGGATGCTTGGCTGCAGGATGCTTGGCTGCAGGCCTCACCTCTGGGGCACAGGAGTTTGTCACAACTCCAACTTTCACATCCCGCACGATGCCTTTGGAGTCTGGGTTGACACTGATGACTCTCCCAAACTGCCTCCCACTTTGGGGTTCTCACGGTCCTCTTCTGACCAACAAAACATTTTTCAGCCCGCCAGACCTGGGCAATCGTTTGGGTCAGCCGAGTCAAACTGCTGAAATGTCGCACATCCAACAGGTTCTGGATTGCAGCACCAGCAGGTGGCCTTCGAAGCTCCAGGTCTGGTGGTTCTTTCTTTACCTGAGCTCTTGTGAGTGCAGCAACGAATGATTTCTTCTGCATCTTTCCAACAGACTCTCTTGCCATTGATGAAACATCCTTAGCAGATTTAATTGGCCACTCATCAGTTGGTAGACTAAGAAAATGTGGGCCTCGCTGCCACTCTGAATTTTCTTCCAAGTCTTTTTTTCTCTTTCTCTTTGAGAAGTTTATCCCAACCATGACATGGACTTTGTCATCTTCCAGGGTGTAGCCAAGGCCAAGAGCTTTGTTGTCTTCCATCTTGAGCTGATTTGGTAGGATTAAAGACTTTGGAGTAGTCTCTTGGTCCTGCTTTCCAGCAGACTGTTTTCCACTTTGACCAGAGAAGATCCATGGCTTTAATTCAAACCCACCTGCTCGCAGGATCTCTTCCACATTTTTTGTGATGAGTTTAAGCTGGTTCAAGTTGTTATGAGAGGTCAAGAAGTCATCAACATAGCTATGTTCTTCTATTACTTGACGCTCCTCCACAAAATGGCTGAACTGGGGGAGATTAGCTGTCTCTTTCAGGGCAAGTTGGGCAATACAACCTGCTGGCTTATCTCCAATGTTGACTCTTGTTATTGCAAATTCACCCAGCTCCTCCTCCTCAGAGTCACGCCACAGGAACCTATGCAGATGCACCTCTCGGTCCTCAAGCCACACTGAATTGTACATCCTCCGTATGTCCCCCAGAGCAGCAAAAGTTCCCGTTCGGAATTTGAAGAGCACAGCACGGATTGGGTTGAGGACATCTGGGCCTTTAAACAGGAGATCATTTAAACTCACCCCTTTGCACTTTTGACTGCTGTTCCAGACCAACCTTACTGGAGTTGTGACAGAGTGTGGGTTGGGTGCGATGAGGTGACTGATATACCATACTGGACCAGTCCATTCATCCAAGACGTCTTTAGACAACTTTATTTCAGCTCGGCGCTCAACCATCTCATGAACTTGAGCAGTATATGCAGCTTTCCACTCTGGCTGCCTAGCCAGCTGCTTCTCAGTCCTCAAGAATGTGGCTTCGACTGCACTCCTGTTATTAGGTAATGTGGCTGGATCTTCTACCCAGGGATATTTGGCATGCCAATGAGGTTTGTCGCTATGGTCATCAGCAACTATATATGTGAGCCCACTTTTTACCACTTCCAGCTCCCTTTCTTCAGCGAGTGTCATTTCTTTGCCACCTGGCTGGCAGTTTCCACAGCGACAGCCTCCACATCTCGGAACACAGCCAGCACCAATACTATCCCATTTCCACCACTTGAGGAAACTGGATGTAGTAGCACAACTGGATTCCTGAGTTCGGACAGCAGTCTTGATTTGCTGTGGGGGACGACTGGGGGCTACACAGATGCGTTCTTCATACCTCACAGCAGCAGCTCTCATAGACCTTGCGAAGTGTGTTCTTGATGTATGAGCTGATACAGTGACCTCCTCAAACAGCTCAGGATGGGTGCCAGCAATTGTCTTTCCCATTGGCCCATCCCACAGCACAAGATCTCCAACAGTACAGATTTTCTGTGGAACCAGCTGGCCCTCTTTGTGGCTTATAAGGAGGTGGATTTCTTTTGGCCTTACCAGGTCACTGAGTGGGATGCCTGGGAAGAACCTTTGCAGCTTTTTTGCGGACACATGTCTATGGACATCTGCAATTTTTTCCAGGCCATAACAAACCAGCTGATGGGACTTGAAAGAGCCTCTTGAGTTGCGGACACGGATTTTCAGGAGGTACCGCTTTGTTTCAACAAAGACTTTCATTCCTCCTACACCATGGACCACAAGTGTGATGTCTTCACTTCTGAGGTTAAGTCGACCTGCTGCCTCATGAGTAATATAATTTGTGTCAGAAGCAAGATCGATCAGGGTCCCAATTTTTTGTCCATCATTAGCTCTGACCTCCAGAAGCATCATTATAACAGGCCACTCCATTAGCCCATTTTCTGCCAGAAGACTTGAGTGACTTTTTGCAACATGGGAGGTTGATGCTGTGTTACAGAATACATCTTGACATTGTTGGGCCAGTTCCGGTGAAAGCTTTTTAAGGAACCCTTCTTGGGCTTCAGTGTAATTCCTCTTGTTACCACCTCCCACTGTGCCACTCCTGCTCCTCCTTTGGCCTGTACTACCTCTAGATGTTTCAGCATTTGGACACAGATAATAATGATGGTCTTTGTCTTTCCTCCTCTCGCATTCAGAATTTCTGCACAGGAATGAAGTTTTGCAGTGATCATCATCAGTGTGGACCTCCAAACATTTCCAGCAGGCTCCTAATTTTCGTACTGCATCTTTCTTCTCTGTGAGATTAAGCACACGGAATTGTTTACAGAAGTACAGCTTCTTCCCATGTTTGAGATCTCCACAGACGACACATCCTGAGAGACGGCTGCTTAACCGATTTGTAGTTCTAGTTCTTGCTTGCCTTTGCTCAGATCGAATTTCTTTTCTTGGTAAATCCTCATCCCTCAGTTGATCTAGCTGTTCATAGATGCTTTCTTGACTCTTGAGAAAGGCCAGAAGATTGTCAAAGCGCTTCTCTGGTTTAGTATTTATCTTCTCAGCTGCGTAGAGAAGCCATTCTTTCTTCAACACATCAGGAAGTTTACTTTCAATAGATTTTGTCATTAGGGGGTTCTTCAAAGCACCACTGTCACCAAGTTCATTTAGGTCTTCAAGGGCTTTCTCAACAACTTGGATTAGTTCAACAATTTTCTTTGGCTGATGACTTCTGACAGGTGGAAGACTCTGGAGTTCCTCAACTATTTCGATTGCAATAGCTGTTTGGTTTCCGAACCTGTTTTCCAGTACACGAAATATGTCGTCTGCTGTGTTGTAGGTTAATAGTCGGAGGTCTTTCATCATCTTCTCATCCAAACTGTTGATGAGCTGGAATTTTTTGACTTCCCTTGACCCGGTGGGTTCTCCTTGCCTCTGAAGAGCCTCCCAGTCTCTTTTCCAACGATGAAAGTCTCGTCTGTTGCCAGTAAACTTGGGGAGGGAGGTCGGCTTCAGTCTAATGGCTGATGTTGGATAGGTGATGGGAGCTCCACTTCCAACATTTCCAGCATCTTCCTTAGCTTTTGCCTCAATGAACTCTATTTTTCTGGACATTAACTTTGGAACAATTTGCTCAAGCTCTCTTACACGCATCTGAAAGTCACTCTGCTCAGCCGAAGGGGCCCAGCACTTCCATTGTGTATACAACTCCTTTGCCTTCTTCACCAGTATTTCCATGTAGTCGAACATGAAGTCAAAGGCCTCTTTATTTCCACCAGGTTTAAAGGACATCACACTCTCTACTTTCTCCTCTGCAGCTTTTACTGCCATTTTCAGTTCCTCTTCACCAAAATTTGCCCAGAGCGTCTTCTGGACAAGGTCCTTCAGATCTTTCAATTTCATTTCACACTCACTTTCAGTTTTCTCAATATCAGTCCTTTGCAACTCACTTAACTCTGGGACCGTTTCAGAATCCTCTTCTAGTTGTGCCTCTGCAAGATACCGAGCTTCCACATCTTCATTGGCTTCCATAACTTTGTTAGCCTCAATTATGAGTTTCTTGAAACTGTCTCTGAGCTCCTCTTCTGGCATTATGGTGTGCATCCGGACAACGTTATTGGCAAGTCGGGAGAATAACCTCTTTGCAGATGTTCTATTACTTTTAAGCTGCTCCAATGACTTTGAGTCAGCCATTTTGCTTTTTAACAGATTTTCTGCTCCAGCCCTTATTGGCGGTTTTTCACTGTCAAGTGGTTTTCAGTTTTTAATCTGCAGTTTCCCCCCACTTGAAAGGGTTGCTTGCTTCGGAAGATTTTGGACTGGACT
>JBBPBX010060385.1:0-17905 GCA_038048925.1 Garcialebias charrua
AGCATTTTGTTTGGTATTTGTGTTGCTTTCCAGCTGTTAATCAACACGATGGGACGTCTAGCGTCTGCTTCACAGCAAACTCGAGCTTCTCGTACAAACAGCAAAAAAGAACAAAAACCCCAAACCAAATGCTTCAGCTGTGCAACATGCCACAGAAGATGCCTTCACTGACTGTGGGAAACGAGAAAAGAAGCAGAACCATCTCTTTACATTTCCAGGGCATGTTCAGATGTTGAGCAGCAGTCCTCCACTAACAACCTAACTACTACTTTCACTCAGAACCGAGTGTAGACTGTGCCACGTATAGCGGAGAGGTGGAGGGGGGAGGACGGAGTAAAAAAGAAAAACTACTGGAGGAAATTACAGGGTTGGAAGACGTGTGCCGTTTTAGAGGATATGAAAAAGTCCAAACGGTCTGTGTGAAGAGGTCAGGGAGGAGTTAGACCTGGAATAAATCATAAAAAGCTGGAGGCCTAAAAACAAAGCAGCTGTGGAAGAAAGAGAGTAGGGGGAGCCATACAGAGTAAGGGTTAGGGGGCGGAGCTTCAGACAGGTGTGGGGAGCTCCTGCTGTCTTGCTCCGCCCCTTCTATGATAAACTGCTGCTTCTTGCATGTGTGTGTGTCCATGTGTCTGTACCAGCCGAAGCACGCCCGACCCTCTGCACGTCAAACCACACACACACACACACACACACACACACACACACACACACACACACGCACACACACACACACACACACACACACAGCTCAGTCTCAGTTTCTGCTGTTAGTCCACACACACACACATGCAGCTTTTTCAGATCAAAGGTATTTTTTCCTCTCAGACCATCCTAACACTCTTCGTTGGTAGATACATGTTTTTGTCTGTGGAGTAATTTTCCAGCTCACATCAACCTTGGATTCCTCACAGCAAGTTGGGCATTTGACTCAGGTAAAAAACAAAAAAAACTTTTCAGCTGTCCGTGAAACGAAGGAGAAACTTCAGCGTGAAGCCTCAAAGTTTGACATGTTGTCTGGCATTTAAAACAAAAAAAGAAGAAGCTTGTATTTAATTATAGCTCGGGGCGCTACATTCTTCAGCTGTGACAGGCTGTCCTCTGGAGCGGGACTGAAACACACAGCAGGTACGCTGAGAACGGCAGAAAGAGTTCAACCAGGTGTGTTTTGATCTATCAGGTCACTTCCACCAAACCGAGTGACCTTTAGGGAAGATGTGTTTTTGACATGGTTGTTCTACTCGTTTGTCCTTTTTCTCCATGTATAAATAGAATGGCCTTAAATCTGCCCTGCACGTGCATGTGAGTTCTGTTTTAGTGAAAGGTGATCTTCATGCTACATCTGTTCCCTTTACACGCTCATGGCCAGGGAGTTGGTGTGCCACGAGAAAGACCGGCTAATTTAAAACACGATGAAGATCACCTCTTTCATACAACACATTAAAAACAAGAGGCAGCCGGGACGAAGAAACTAATTAAAGAAAAGCAGAATCTGCCTTCAATGGAGAAAATCAACTTCACAGGAGCTCTATCTGACCCTTTGTGGTCCAGATGTGCTGAAAAGCAGTGCTGGGCAGCGCTAATCCAAAAATTAGTTCCACTATTTCTAAAGCGCTTATTAATTTATTTAGGTCCACAATTTCAAAAGCGCTTATGTATTAGCAAAGCTAGCGGAAGCTAATGCTAACGCGCTAACGTGCAAATGGCGAACTACTTTTTTAAATCCAGCAGATTTGACCATTTCGTGAAACGGTTAAGCTCAGAAAAACCTTGTGCTATAAAGTCAGCTAAGAAATATATTTTTTCTCAGCAAAGAAATAATTGTTTTTACCGTGTTTTGTTGTAAAGTCCTTTGCTTCTGTGGCCGTCGCCATTTTGAATAGGGCAAATGAGGCGCTGACGCGTCGCGTAGGCCGCTGAGAAACATCCATAAGTTCACCCTCCATGTTAAAAACTCTTCGTCTGACTCTTCGAAAACAAGCAATAAGGTTGCAGAGTAACACACTGGCTGCTAACTGCTATACAGTAGAGAGAGAGCTCTCTCTAGCCCCCCTTAGGGCGGGGACCGCTTTTTTTCACGGACCACATCCGGCGCTGACAGGATGTGGTCCGTGAGCAGTCGTCAGGTTGATTTTAAGGCCGAGATACACTGAAGCAGACTCCGTATACGCGCGTATACGCGCATATTTTGTGCGTATGTTTTTGCTGCTATACTTCAAGAAACTATCAGCTTTCAAACGCTCTCGTTCTCCTTGTTGTAATATGAGCAGCAGCACACGGAAGGGACTCAACTGAGCTCGCTGATTGGTCACTTGCTGACACGCCTACTGAATTGATTGACAGCGCTCAGTCAGCTGAAAGTGAAACCTAGTCAGCTGAAAGTGAAACCTTTAACATGAGCAGCTCGCTGGACTTCTGCGGTGTTCTGATGCGGTGTTTCTACTATATATGTTATAAAAAGTTCTCTCAGAAATAAAAATAATAACAGGGAGCGCTTTTCCTGCAGCACACAGCCCACCAGGGAATATTAAAACATCGCGCACCCAGGTAGGACCTGAATTCATTCATTTCAATCATCGAGTGAACGGAGGAAGAAGCGGTTACTTGACTTTAGGCAAAAAAACAAAAGAAAAGGCCCGATCAGCGATAAAGAAGGGGAATTTATTTCATTTGTGTAACATACAAAACAGTCCGGCGCCGGGAAGTTTATGGTCAGACACCGCGTATCGCGCACGCGGATCGCGTATGCGTAGTAAAAAAATACTTTTGCGCGTACATGCCCTGAGGGGCTATGCGGGGCTACGCTTTTGCCACAGCGTACGTACGCTGCGTATAGGCGTATCGTGAGGACGCTCGAGTGTATCTCGGCCTTAAGAGCCCGTAAATACGTTTTTTCATTTTTACTGATAGATAATTAGTTATTAGCGGTACTGCATTTTAAATAAAAAATAGCGCAAATCCGCTTATGAATTATAAAAGTTAGTCAATCCGCTATAGCGCTAACAAATTAGGTCCGCTATCAGCGGATTAGCGCTTTAGCGCTCCCTTGCGGTCTGGTGCCCACCTTGGCTGAAAAGGCCAGATGTGCCAAATTGTCAGGGTTCAAACAGAGGAGTCCGGTTCTGACCCCACCGGGTCTATTTGCTGTGAGTCAGACCTGCGGGTGTCTGGTCGTTTATTCTCCCAAAGTGGGACAAGGTTTTATGTTTGGACTCAATTCTTATAAAATGAAGAGGGAACAAAATCACAGATAAATAAATAACTAAATCACATTTTGATGTCTTAAAACAGCGTTTGACGTTCGCTTTTGTTACCGAAATGTCTCACGAGCCACTGGATAAATTTTCTTTAAACTTGTACATAAACATCTATGATTACTCTGGACTTTAAAAAGCACAGAAATGTCCATAAGTCAGTGACTCACAGACATTATGAGAACCTGTTGATGTGGTAGTAGCTGAGAATGATTGAAAACACGTACTCTGAGGGAGACAAATAAACTTTTCCACAGTTCCTTTTGCTTATTTTGCTGGACAAAGAGCAGCAGTGGAAACAAAACTTAAAAACGATCGGGTTTTTTGTATTCACGTTGATAGAGAAGCTACAAAGTAGGAACAGATCGTGGTTCAGTAAATTCTGTCGCACCCAAAACTATTATCTGAGCTGTAACGACTCATCAGTGTTCCGAGAAAGACTTTAAGCAAACGGGGATTTAAAACAATTATGTTGTAAAATCTGTGCTCGAGGGGGAATAAACACAAATATTGAGGAGGTCATTAAGTTCTTGCTGCCTCCCTGGGAGGAGTAATGTTCAAAGTGCAGGTGGATCACCTGGCTGGTAAACTCCTCCTCTTCTGAATCAATAAACAGACACGGGCAGAAGATTGTAAAGATCGACGACTTACAGCAGTCCTGGGCAACATATGGTCCGAGGGCCAAAAGTGGTCCAAGGGCGAACTCCGTCCGGCCCCCAATATTCTTAATTGATTTTTAAAAACATGTTTTTTTATAAATAACACTTTATTTATATTTACAAATCCTATCCTAACACAGTACCCTACATAATTATCAAAAAACACGTACATTTGGGAGCCATAATGAAAGGAAAAAAGAGTTAATAACCTACTGGAATGCTGGTGAAGCCATTTCCTCCGTTCCTCCATCCCTCCTCAGTATTCTCCATTTGTTTACGTCGTAAAACCGCCGTCCATAAAACAGCTACTTTTCCACAGCTGCTGCGTGTCCAGCTTGCTCCAACAAGTTTTGTTTTGTTTTTTGAATGTCCAGAGGACCAGACTTAGCTTTTTTAGAGAGTACATGGCAGTACAGTATTTCTCCGCCACGTTAAGAACGTAAAACCGGAAACCGTAAACTGCGTAACTCGGCTTTTCAAAATAAATTTTTCAAATTTTTTTTTTTTATGGGAGGTGCGTCGTAACCGCGAAACGTCTTAAGTCAAGGACGTCGTAACCCGAGGACTACCTGTATTAAGAAAGCTTTTTTATTTTTTATTTTTTTTACTTGTGTTTCCAGAACAAACTGAACTTTAAAGACTCCAAAAAGCAGATGCATATCGTTTTTTTTATTTTCAGGCTAAAAAATGGGCTGTTAACAGAAGTTATGTTTTATATTCCTAATGGGGAGACTTTTTTTTATCAAGCATGTGCAAAAAGAAAGAATAAAATAGATAAAAGTGTTCCCAGATTATCTGTTAAAGAAAAAAAAACATTTTCCAATTCTCTACGCGGCCCTTCCACTGCTTTAAATATTTTGATTTGGCCCTCTGGGGGAAAAAATTATGCTCTCCATTGACTTAAAGAAAGAGTTCAAATCTTTTGATGTGGGATTCTGTGGAGAGGGCAGATTGGTAAATATCTAACCTGTTGTAGATAGCTTTTTCAATGACAGCTTAGTGAAAGATTCATATTGCCTTTGTGTGTGTCAGGCTTAGACTTGCAGCAGCAGCTAGATGTAGCACTTCCAGTGTAGTCTGCTGTACTTCCTGCAGGAATATCAAAACATTCCCACCAGAAGAATTGATTAATGTGAAACTGATGACGGTGTAAAGAGTTATGAAAATTAATCTACAGTATATGAATAGATTTAATAGATTTAAGATGGCAGAAAGATTTTCTACAACAGATGAGATATACCTATTAGCTAAAGTTTTTTTTTTATTATTATTTTCCAGACTATAAGGTGCACCGGATTATAAGGCGCATTAAGCAAAACAAAACTTTATTCCACTAATTCACAATAACCACATAAAATTGGTTCAAGGTCAGTAAACACAACCAGAATTAATACATAATGTGCACCTGATTATAAGGCTCACTGTCGATTTTTGAGAACATTTAAGGATTTTGAGTATGCCTTATAGTCCAAAAAATATGATAACAATTTGGAGGCCGATATAATGTAGAGGTAGGGCAGCTGACCTGGGACTAGAAAGTTGCAGGTTCAGCTCCCTGCCATGCCCACATGTCATGCTGTCCTTGAGCAAGACACCCAAACCCTCCCTGGGTGCTCACATAGCTGCCTGCTGCTCAACCTGGGTGTATCTCAAGTGTGGGGGGTAAATGCAGAGAACTCATTTTATCATTGTATAGAAACATACAATGATGAGTAGGCCTGTCGCAATACACAATAAATCAATTCATCACATGATGAATGAAAATGATCGACTTCGTTTTCTTTTACCGGCTTTATCGTTTCTTTATGTCTCTCTCTTTCTGATGAAGACACTGGATGACAAAAGTCTCAACTCCAGTGCTCTTCACTGACCCCTCCCTTTCTATTTTCTACTTAAAATCCATTTTAACTGTCCAAAAATCACATTTTTGGTTTTGGACAGTTAAAAGCAGCTAAGCTGGGAAGCTAAGCTACAAGCTAAGCTAACAGGCTGACCTCGGGAAAAAAAAACCTATGTCTTGCCGAAGCTCTAAAACTCACGGTTGCAACTCGTGCCTTCGTGTTAAAAATTGTTTTTCCAAAAAGAAGCTGAGAATTGTTTACTTATTTTTTTATTTAAAAACTTTGTGTGAAAAATCTTATGCTAAAGAGTTCAAATCGTCCGCCATGTCACCATGTCACATCAAGGGTCCTCCCTCCCATTTTCATAAAGAAACACATTGCTCCACTATCCATCCTTTGTCCTGATGATGCATGATCAATAATCCATGCAGAAAAATCTAAAAAAGTTGAGTCTGGTCCTCTGGTTCAGTCTTATACTGCCATCAGATGGTCAAAAAAGGTACTACACCCCAAACAAATCAATGTTTCTTTCTAAAATTTGACAATTATTGTTAAATTTCTAAACAACATTATCATTTATCGCAATAATTTCTGAGACAATTAATCGCCCAGCAAAATTTGCTATCGTGACAGGCCTAATGATGACAACACATAGCAAAAAATATATTAACTCTTCATAATCTGTCCACAGAACTCCAAATGAAAAAGTCTGGACAGCCAGGAGTGGCTAAAGCCTGACTCTAGCTGCTCTGTTGTTGGAGATAAAGTGACTGTTTCAGCCTAAAGCTGCACATTCCAGCACTGGTTCATCATCCTGATCAACAAAAACTCACCCTTCCTCTGACTCAGTCATGTCATGATTCACCTCAGTCCAAGAAACGTGGATGAATTAAGCTCACTCTTGATTTCCCTTTTTGGCTTTAAATTACAAATCTTCTTCTTTTGTTTGGTCTATTTTCTCTCTCAGACATCCCACTCCTGCTCCCAGCTAATTGTTTTCTTCCTCCGGCTGTCAGGAGGCATTATGCCCTAAATGTTAACGCACAGCCAAAATCCAGCAGGAGACCATTTTTCCACCCAGCACCCTCCCTTTTCCCACTCGACAAAAACCACGAAAGAGGACGTGCGGGGCTGTGAGTGGCAGAGCGTGCTGCGGGGGAAATGGGAATTTATGTTGCAGCACCTAGACGGCCTCCGATATTTCAGCTTGGTGTCAGACAGTCAGGAATACACAAACTCATGCTCGAGCACAGGCCGGCTGTGTACGCAACAGCCAGCCAGGAGATAAAAATAATAAGTTTATTTTTACAAGGCTGCAGATGAAAAAAGTGTGGGAGATGGTTTATGTTTAAAGGATTTCCAGCTGCACCACCTGACCCGTGTGCTGCCAGAGGCATGGTTGAGTCAGAGTGAAGGCCTCCACGAGTGCCCGTTTGGGTGGAGCTGCAACACAAAACACGGCTCCGCCCGGCTCCTAATTATAGAGAGAGGAATTGGTGGCGTGCACGTTGTAGAGACAGAGGTGGCTCGGTTTATGTGGCTGTAAACAAGTTTAACTTCAGAGGAGACAGTCTTTAAAAATAAGGTGGGATATTTTTGTCATCGTGTCTCCAGCTCTGTTATCTAAGCTCTAAGCCTGTTCAGCTGACTGCGTGTGTGTGTGTGTGCATGTGTGTGAGGCACTGTGCCAGGTCATGCAGAGAGCTTCATCTGTTGCTGGAGAGAACAGAACATTTTGATTTTCCTCACGGAGCCACACCACAAGGAAAAATCTGTTTATTTAGCCAAAGCAGGACAACAATTCACGGTTGTTGCATCAGTTAATTATCTGATGGTTTATCTACAACAACAAAAAAAAATTGCTAGGTTTGTAAGGTGTTGTAAAAAACTAAACATTTTGATGTTTGGCATCAATGAACTAAATTTAGCTGGTAGAAGTGGAGACTGATTGATGTCATGAGGACTGAGTGTAGCTGATTGTTGTTTTGGTTACCCATCGGCACTATTTCAGTACGTCTTGGTCCATGTCTTCAGTTTGGTTTGTGACGACCTGTTTTAGGTAAAGGTTGTCGTTTGGAACCAGTTTGCAAAGGTTCACATGGACCCAACTCCACAAACAACTGAGGAAAATGTGGGATTTTGCCTCCTGCAGAATGTTCAAGAGCTAATAAAGGTCTGGATGTACCTCAAATTTCATGACAATCTTTTTTTCATATAAACTTTGCAAATATTTGACCTTGTTATTTACCATATTTTTCGGACTATAAGGTGCACTTAAAATCCTTTAATTTTCTCAAAAATCGACAGTGAGCCTTCTAATCTGTTGCGCCTTATGTATTAATTCTGTTTGTGCTTACTGCAAACCAATTTTATGTGATGCACGGCGCTCAAAAATCTGTCTCTAAACGAACTTGTTTCGCTTAATGCGCCTTATAGTCCAAAAATACGATATATATCATTGTGATTCTGCGTGTAAAATAAATATTTCTGCAAGCGCACAAACTCTTTTCCGTTTGTCTTGTTAGCGTAACTGCTAACGGTATCCAATTCTTTTCAACAATTTCCTGTGGGATCATAACATTTTATCTAATTCTCATTATTCACAGATCTGAACTTTGTACAAATTGGGGCAAAATGTAACTTGTAGCCTACATTCTTGATTATTCAGCTAGTTTAATCAACAAAAGTGCAGTAAAAACACTGTTTGGTTGGAATCCAGGTGATTATTTATGACAAAAAAAAGCGAGTCTAAGATCTAATTAACAGATTATATTGTGTTCAGCTTGTGTCCATTTTTTTAAAATTAAGTTGACAAAAAGGCTCATCTGGGCTCAAATTAAAGTTTTTAAAACGCTAGAATTTCAAAAATACTACTTGATGTCGCTAGATATCACACCACAGGTCAAATTAGGACCAGCAGTGCTTCAAACTGCGGTGTAATGAATCCGGAGCACTGCTTCATCAAACATAACACCTTCATGAACAGATTGGTGCCAGATCTTCATCCACAGCAGGGCTATAGTCTGCATCAATTAAAGACAAAAACACATCCAAGACAAAATGTCCCACTGGTGTATGCACTTCTATACTTCAGAAACAGTGCAGGGTTTGACTGAATATTCACATCTTGGCCTGTCTGCGTTATCTGCGTGTTTATGAGTTATTCCTGCTTTAGATCACTCATAAAGACTGATGTGTTTAAATTTTGCTTCATGCTGGTTTGAATTTACCTCACCCGCTCGTTGCATTGCCACCAACTTGTTTCTTGGTTTCGTATCGGTTTGTTGAACTCGTCATTCAAGCTCCAGAGAAATTGTTGCCAGGACAACAAGACGGGTTTAAAGAAGCCATTTAAGGTCTTGGTTTTGACTCGGCTGCACCGTGACACGTAAAGAGCCTCGTCGTTGCACGAGTGTATCTGATGGACAGTTGGCGTCTCGGTGGGTTTATAAATGTTAATGTGTTCTGGCGTTTTTAAAAATGGTAAAAAGACACATTTACAGTCTCGGTTCTTCAGCTGTAGACATGAAGCTCCCCACCCCACCCTTACCCCATTAGAGCAGCCTCTGGTGGCTGATCGTACACACGCGTGCTTCTTGGCCTGCCCCATCAGTTCCCGCCTGTCAGAGCGAGCTCATTACCAGCAGAATCTGGGGCCCACACTGAGCCAGCCTGCTTTGCTATGCAGTGTTTTTACACGGGCACAAAATGTCAGCTCGCTAAAAGCATCTGCGCTCCCTTCTTCCCGCTGGGCCACAGAGGGGAGAGGAATACAGGAGGAGGAGGAGGAGGGGAGAAGATGGAGGAAAGTGGTAAAAAGAAAGCAAGTGTAGTTAATGCTGAAAGGCTGAAGGGAGAAAAGAAAGAATGCGAAGTTGGCACGCAGGCTAAAACAGTCGAGCTGTTTGTCCGAGAGGAGGGAGAGGAGGGGGAGGCATCACAGTTGGACTTTCATAGATTTTCCATGAACCCTTCAAAATGCTGCAAGGCATTGTTCATCACTTCCGGTCCTTTTTTTTTTTTTTTGCATGTGACCGCGGCGCTGATAGTGGAATGAATCACCTTGTTTCCATTTATGGTTACCTATTATTTACTTCTGCTTGAGGCTGTTAATAGGTCCAGCTTGCAGTGTCAGGGTTTATTGAAGGCTGGACCAGGACTGGCACGAGGACCTCAAAAAATATAAACGAAACAAAAAATGCTGACAAGGCAGCGAAACTTACAAGACTAAGGAGTAGACAGAGAAAGGCACACAAGGAGGACTGGACTTGACATCGGTATGCATAGTGCTCACCTGGTGAGTGATGGGAAACAGAAGGATTATATGGATGGGCTGACTGGAAGAGTGGCTGCAGCTGTGACTAATGGCTGACTCATGGGAAGTGGTTCATGGCACTAAGGAAGCAAAAAGAACTGATACAATGCAAAATACAAGTAGCCTAATGTAAGTAAATGTAAGAATCACAAAATGCAAATACAGTAGTCCCTCACTTATCGTGGGGGTTACGTTCCAGACACCCCCGCAATAGGTGAAAATATGCAAAGTAGGAACGTTATATTTATTTTAGTATGATATATATTTTAAGGTTTTATAAACTCTTCCCGCACTCTTGCAATGTCTTTAACAATGTTCTAAACTCTCTAAACACTAAAAGAGCACAGTGAAAGAGAGCAGACACACTGAAGCTACGGTTACAGAGCCAATCTGCATCCGGGGGCGAACTGGCCATTGGGAGCGCTAGGACATTTCCCGGTGGTCTGGCCCGCTTAATGATCGCCGAGGGGCTGGACCAAAGGCTCAGTTCGGGTTGCGCTTGATTATTTTAAATAAACAATTCATGCCGCTCCTTCTGGTGTCGGCCTCACTGAAGCTCCCACAGCAGCGATGGGGAAAGATGGACCCCGTCCCCTCCTTTCTCTTTCTGAGGCTGTCAGTCACAGCAGAGCAGAGACACACAACAGATTGCATGTCCACCTGTTGTGTTCTGCTGTGACAGACAGCCTCAGAAAGAGAAAGGAGGGGCCCCTCGTTGATCACTGAGCAGGCCAGGCCACCGGGAAACAATGTGTACAATCTTACGTTGAAAACTCACGAAAGAGTGAGTCCACGAACGTCGAACTGTGAAGTATCGATGGATTACTGTAAACCTACTCATTAAACACAAAAAACTTCTAACAAACTGACAAATGATCCTGACAAGCAGAGCTTAAAACAAGTGGAAGAGTCTTCAAAAAGAATAATTTCTCCTAACTGAGCAGGAACACATATTAAAGAACCCAGCATTTCTTGGTGGAGTGCATATCACCCACCACCTTGCATTGCAAGGTTTTAGAGATGTCATGCAACATGTTAGCACTATAACTATTCATTCATTCAACGTTTATTTAAACAGATAAGTCACATTGAGCCTCGAAGACTCATTTACAAGTGAGATCTGTTGGACAGACAATAAAAGTGGTGAAAATGACACATAGGGTTTGGAGACAAAAAAAATCCTAACACATTTTTTACCTCTGCTTGAAGGTCAAAAATGTGGTAATGAAAAAAGTCTCGCACACAAGCACATAATGACGCCAACATTACGCAGAGGGTGGGGGAGGGGACTCAAAGGCGGTTGAGCAGCCAGCTCATAGAGGCACTGCAGAGATCAGATAGAATCACTCAGTTCATATACAGTAGTTCCCTCTGGAGATCTGTGCACACTCATGGGGGGGGGGGCTGCCGAGGACAGCCAGAGGCGAATCCAGAGTCCTGAAATGATGACAGAATGTTTATTCAGCTGGGTTCCTCTGATAAGTCCGTGAAATTCCTCAGCAGAAGGGTTGGGAGGGTGAGAGCGTCAAGTTTACAAAACTTCAGCAGGCATGATGAGATAAGACGGCCTGTCAAGGCCAGTCAGGGAGCCAAATTTCAGATGAACACAATTTGTTTTGGGGACAGGCAGAACTTTAATGACATCTACCTTCAGTCTGTGTCGGTCCACTCGCTTTCGAAATGTCCAAATTAAAATGACCCTACCAATGGAACGTGCCTGAAAAAATCCCCGAGATCTAATCCATTCAGCCAAAAGTCTGGTTTCTCAAGACATGAACCAAGCCATCATGTAAGGCAGGCAGCCTGACCAGGTCCAGATTAGCTGCCGACGTCTTCCTTGTGTTTTGATAGACCAGGAACTAGCCAAATCCAAAAAGCAGGAACCAGTTATCATAAATCCAATTAAATATGCGTCCTTAAGATCCACAGATGACAGCAGAGATAGACACGTCATCAAGTCTTCCAAATTGATGAGATATCCAGCTGTGTGCATGCCAACAGGGCAGATCAGCTCACCTACAGCCTGTCTTCTTTTTGAAGAAATGTTATCAGTTGTGTTGAGGGACCAACTGACCAAATTGAAGTCCATAGTTATGATTCTGAAGATTTTGTAGAAGAGAAGCTCTCAGACAGTTTCACAGACAAGACAAAAGCAAAACGGAGACCGAGAGGAGACGTCCGCCCTTGAGAAGAGCAAGTGTTGAATGCTATACCGGTACCTTAGGGTTGACTCTCAGCTACTACCACAACAAGTTTTAGCCCAGTCTCTACTAGTTCTAGAGTCATTTTTGTGTTGGCTAACATCAGTTAGCTGTGGCGGCCATGATGAATTGGGTTGACTCCTAAAGGTAATGTAGAGGTATACTGTATGCATACAAATCACAATTAAATGTTAACACAGAAATCTGCACACAACTGATTTATTCTGATAATATGAGAATTTTTGGCAGAAATCTTCTTGTCATTTAGTTGTTTTTAGGTTTCGTTTCTTTTAGCTGCTCAGCGTATGGGAGGCCCAACTTCTGTTTTTCCTCCTGTTTGTCTCCTGTTGATCATTTTTGTTCCGTTTCCCTCTTTGTGTTCATATCGGAGAACCTTTCATACCCTTACATACCGGTAATCATAGGTCTGGGAGTTTTTATTTGTAAGTTTACTTTTTGCCTAATTAGGGAAGCTGTGCTTACCAGGAGTCTGTTTTTTGTGTGTAAACTGAACGTTGCTGTGTCAGTCCACATCTGTGCTTTGATTCAGACTGTAACCTTGACAACCGTATGACGGTCAGAGGATGGGTGGTGGTGATGGTGGGGTCTTTGGACTGACTGCTGCCATGGAGACAGAAGTGAGAGAGGAGGTTGGTGTGAAATTAATCAATCCAAGGACATCAAAAGTTCTTTCAACAGGTAACCCCCGACCTACGACCCCATCGACCTGCGAACCACGGGACCTACGAACATATCATATTTAATAAAAATATGAATTTAAAAAAAAAAAAAAAATTTTTTTTTTTTTTTTTTGTGTTTAAATGTTCTTAATTTCATGTGTACATCACTTTGTTGCAGCTCTGGTTGTTTTAAAGGCTTTATAAATAATAATTATGATAAAAAAGATCATTTCTGATCATTTTTGAGCAATTTTTGAGCAATATTGGGCAACAGGAAGTAGGTCTTCAGTTTACACGGTCACAAATTAATGTAGAACACCGGACGCTATTTTAGGTTCAGTCACTGGGGTCTCCGGTCACAAATTAATGTAGAACACCGGACGCCATCTTAGGTTAGCTGCCGAGAGCCGGACGAAGACTGGTGACCAGGATGGCTTCATATGGATTAATTACTAGCTGGAAACGTCTCTGTGAACTTTGTGGATGTCTCAGGCAGCAGCGGATTTATCGCCGATCGTGCCAGGCCGCCGTGCGAACACCTCCGGCCGGCCTGGCTACACCTCCGGCCTGGCTAGCTCCAGAGCTAACACTGGAGCTAACACGGGAGCCGGCCTTTTGAACACTGGTGACCAGGATCGCATCATATGGATTAATTACTAGCTGGAATAGCTCTGTGGACGTCTCAGGCTGGAGCAGCGGCTGGAGCAGCAGCTGCAGATTGATCGCGCCGCCGCTCCAACACTAGCTCATGGCTTGGCTAGCAGAAGCTAGCCAGCTAGCTAACACAGGTCTGGAGCAGCTGCGGTGGCTTGCCGGCCCCCGCGCTGCTTGGCCCGAAAACAATCAACGCATGGCAACCTATGTCGGCTTTGACCATCTCAAAGTAAGAAAATATATTTTTATTTATTCTGTAAATGTGAATAGCAATGTTTAACATTACAGTACACTACTTTACATGCTTAAATGTGTGCGCGCGCTCCGTTAGCATGATAAATAAAGGTTGAATGAATGAATGAATGAATAATTTTTTTTTTTAATATAATTTTCACCCCCTACCTACGAACGGATCGAGCTGCGAACGGTTCTTAGGTCCCAAACTCGTTCGTAGGTCGGGGGTTCCCTGTACAGTAGTTGTGACGAAGGAGACGCACAGCAGGCTTCAGTGAGCCTGATATGAGAATCCCAATTCTAAAAGGAGAAAATCGGACATTTGGTTTACTGCCAGAAAGACGGCCAGGGTTCTGTTTAAAACAAATCATCCTGACAGCTTGAAAGAGCACTTTAGATTCAGTTGGCTTTCTTGACTCGGTCCATCGAAGAGTCTCTGCATGAAATGGTTGATTTGATGCAAGTATTGGCTTTTTACCACGGGCTCGATTTGACCTTAACAATAATCAAACATACCGTTTTTAAAAACCTTGCAACTGCAAAGTTTTCTGTGAGCAGCAGCCTTCTGGCTTAAAACATTTGATTGTTGTACATGATGACTGGTTGTTTTGGATTGGTCTATTTACACGTGTTAAAAGGCTAGTTCTGAGATTTCAACAGGAGGTTGGCTGAACACAGCAGCGAAGGCTACCCATGGGACAGATCTGGTTGGCAGGCTGTAGATGGAGGAAGTCCTCTCTCCTCTGGATGGGGGACAAAACGTTTCTCACTTAAAGACATTGGTCCAGATGACATGATTTAACCTTTTTTGTTGCAACTGCATCATTCATTTATGTTGTTTAATTTTTAGTGCATCCATCAAAATGACACCAACACTGTGGTACTATGAGGAGGTGCAGACATTTCTGTACTTATTGGCTGACAACAGAATTCAGACTTGACCAAATGGACTTGAATAACAAGCTCTGGCTGGTTGAGCGAACATGGCCTCGACTCATCCACGACACTTTTGGAAACTGTGGCAGAGGATGGTGAGTGTTTTGTGACTTTATTTCACATGTTTGCCCATTGCTATGGGTCATCCTATGACGACTCCGCTGACATCAAGGCGGCATTCACTCAGATTGTGTAGAGTCGAAGTGAGTCATGGTGAGACTGGACAGTGGAAAAATTATAATATAAATACATTTTTTTAATTGATTAACACTGAAATGTTACTTTCCTTTAAACATCTAATAATCAGTAAATGGCAGGCCACAGCAAGTCTCGGACATCCTTCTCTTTAATGACGCTCTCTAACTCCTCCTGGTGGATCCCAAGGTCTTTTCAGACCAGAGAGGATATTCAAGGATTCAAGGTTCTTTATTTGTCATACACAGTGCTGGTCCAAGCCTTCATGGGTCCCTAAGCAAAATTTGGTTTGGGGCCCTCTATTTCTGCTAACAATGTGGATTACTGTAATCAACAGTCAGATGATCAGATCATTCACCCACCTAACATAAACTCACTGCAACTCTGACAGCCCTGTTTACATTATTCTACAGTATATGTATATATCACCTAGTGGTACTAAAAGTAACCACACAAAAAAAAACACCATTATGTACAGCAAAAGTGTCATCTGGTTTATTATCTTTGGTTCCAAAGAACTGCAACAGTAATGTTCAAAATAATTTTAAACAAACAGATAAAATAACTTAGATGCATAAAAATAAATTAAACTGTGCCAAAACAGACAAAATTAAATAAAATAAAAAATATATCAAGGAAATACTTGCTTGAAACCATGTAAAATGGTTTAACACGTTTTTTTTTTAAGTTGACTAATTAGTTCTTAAAACTATGTAAATGTATGCAGTAATTTTCAAAAGCTGAACTTAAAATATTAAATAGAATAATATAGAAATCATTACTAAAAAAATAATAAATTCCACTTAGGGGGTCCCCTAGTGGCCACGGGGCCCTAAGCAGTTAGTTTGCTTTTGCCCTGGGCCGGCCCTGGTCAAACACACCACGTGTACCACATGTGGTGTGGAATGAGATTATGTACACAGGGTCCCAGGAATATGCAACAAAAGTATTAAAAGAAAAAGATCTAAGATATGAACTAAGAAAAATGTGAACTAAAAATACACTTAGCACTAATGGCATAAAAACTACGCCAAACAGCAGCACAAACATGAGTCTGTGTGAGCAGATGAGCACGCATGAACACAGCAACATGAAACAGATCAGCAGCAACATGAAACAGATCAGCAGCAACATGAAACAGATCAGCAGCAACATGAAACAGATCAGCAGCAACATGATGTGATATTTCACGTGATTATTCTGGTTAGAGATTCATGAGTCTAACAGCTTCAGGGTAGAAGCTGTTCCTCAGTCTAGTGGTTCTACACTTAATGCTCCTCAACCTCCGTCCTGAGGGGAGCGGGGTTAAAGGTGTGCATGCTGGGGTCTTTCATGATGCAGGTGGCTCTCTTCCTGCATCTAGAGGTGTAGATGTGTGGGGAGACTGACTCCAACATCTTCTGTGCAGCCTTCACCACTCTCTGCAAAGCTTTTCTTTCTGCAGCTGTGCAGCCTCCATGGATATATAATACTTCCAGAGAGTTCTGGGTCTGCCCCAAGTTCTCATCTTGGTGGGATGTCCCTAGAAAATCCACAGAAAGAAAATTCCCACGAAGCATCCTAATCAGACACCTAAATTTAACTAAATCTTTTTAAGACGAGAGTCAACAGCTTTGCTCCGAGCTTCCCCGTGATTGAGATCCTACCCAGGCTGATCCCGGCCACCATAAGAAGCTCATTTTCAGCAGCTTTGGTCCTTTGAGCATAAACAGAACATTACATTGAACACCTTCAGCTCCTTTTTCACCACAAAAAAAATCAGAGCAACACGGCATTTTTGCTTATTGTACTGGAAAAGAGGCTCTGATCCATCATTATGCCCTCAGCTTCAAACTAATATAACTCATGGACAAGACTTCCAGATTCGCTCCGTGAAGACAGATCTCTGCGCGTGATGTCTGCTGGGGACACAAACGGCAAATTTTGTCAGTAAAATAATATTTTATTAAATCAATTCTCCAAGTTCTCCTGGTTCATGTACTTGTAAGCTTGTTAAGCTAATCAGCATTTAAGGATCTATTGACTTGCCTCGCCAATGTTCCTCTACTCACTGTGTTAAGATCAAATGAGATTACATGTGGAACTGGTTGAGTCCAGGGGTGTGTTCATGAGGCAGGTTTTGGTTCAGGATGGGCACTGGTCCAGCTGGACATCACGCTGGTGCTGGAGCCAACGATGCGTAGTCTCGAGCAGAACGACCAGAGCATGAGGGGGCTCATCGATCCACTTCCAGCTCATTAAACCCAAGAGCGGTCTTCTTGGGAAAAGCAGCATCACCCAAAAGAGATCAATGTTAGATAGAGAGGTTTGGGCAGAGTGAGAGATGAGATAACAGCTGCCTCATCGGGAAAAATAAAAATGAAGGTTGGAAACAGAAGTGTGATTAAATTGCCTCAGGATATCTGCTTTTATTTGTCTGTCGAATGGAGGACATGTTATGTCACCGTGTTCGTATGTCGGTAAAATTTCTCATGTCTGGCCCATAGTTTCTTATCCGCTCAAGATCATTTATATATACTTGATACACGTATGCATCATCGCTAGGCAGAGTTGTCTCCTACACTTTTCATGCCCCAAATTCCGAGTTCAAGGTCATAAATCAAGGTCAAATTGTATACCCGGACCATTGCTTCAGATTGGTGTATTGCTGCAAAGTCCCACAATGGGCATATAACGTGCAGCTGTGTTCATACTGATGTTGAAAACTCTTACACTGATTCCATGGGAGTGTTGAAATGGGATTCACAATGCAGATTTTTTTTTTCCAACATCTAATCTGGAAATATTCACCAGTTTGTTTAGCCCCATAATGACAATAGTTGCACCCCCCCCCCATCTAATTAGAGAAAATGTATTGTATCTTTTGTAAAACATAAAACAATAAATAAATTAATACATTGATTAATTAATTAATTAATTTAAAAAAAAATATATAT
>JBBPBX010060387.1:8866-21461 GCA_038048925.1 Garcialebias charrua
ATATATATATAATATAATATACAGTATATATATAATATATATATAATATATACCGTATATACTGTATATACAGTATATAATCTAGATTCTTAGTCCTGGCAATTCTGAATCGATTCTAAAAGCCCCAAAATCGATTTTAAAACGTATATTTTTTCCACTCCTACTCCTGAGCATACTGCATATTACATTTTGTGTCCGTTCGGCCACCGTAGAATTTTGGCCGTGTAGGCCACCGTACAGCAAGCTAGTTAGCCAGCTCCCTTTATCTGAATGGAGCCTGCTAGCATGGAGGAGGGAGACAGCGCGATTCAACTTGCTCCTTCGTCTTCAAAACTAATTTCAGATCCTACAATGTTCTGGGGGAAGACAGAGCTTAACAAGAGAACGGTTGTTTGCAAGAAGTGTCAAATAAAACTACGGTACAGTATTTTGGAAATACGATAAAATGCATGGAAGATTAACGCAGCCGACCAGCAAAGTCTGCTGCAAAGATTTCTCTCTCCATCTCCTGCTATAGCACAAAGGATTTACAAGCAGACAGCTCAGTGGAAGTTGAGGGGTTTATTTTTATTTTTAATATGTTGGAAGCAACGTACGTTATTCCTTCATGTAGATAAAGGTCCACACAGCTCCAGTATGAAACAAGAATAGCGTGGGAGAAATTCTGATACAGCTGCAGCTCAAAGGTAACTTTTGTTTTCTCATATTATACTAAAACTAATACTGTACACAAGTTGTAAAACAAACTTAATGTAATTTGTCTTTTTAACAGATTGGAGAGACCAGATGGGACACATCTCCTGGAGCCAGTTCTAAATGATACAATTCATGGTTTATAAATTATAAAAAATAAATTTTTATGCAGGTTTGCATAGGTTTTGAAAATTTGTTAAATATTTACTAAATATGAATCAATATGGTTAAAAAACTGTGACGTCTGTATTTTATTTTGAGTTAAAGGTTAATGTACTATGATAGGCTGAAGTCTGTTTACTTTTGTATGTGTATACTGTATTGTGAATTATTTGTCTGTGATGACTGGAGACATGTCCAGGTGTCCCCTGCCTCTCACACAGTGATGGCTGGACTTGGACACCAGTGACCCCCGAGACTTGAAAAGTAAGAAGTGGGTAAAGAAGATGGATGGATGAATTATTGTTCCTAGGTTTTTATTTTAATTTTATTGTTTTAGAGAAATCCAGGCAACTAAGCTAACCTAATACTGGTAATTTAAGTTACAGAATTTTATGCACTCCTGTATTATTTGTTCCTATTTTTGGTATACCCGTAAATATCAAACGATGCAAAAAATTTGATATAATAAGGAACCTAAAATTATTGTTTTAAATAAATGTTCTATTTTTCATTCTATTTGTTTGTTTATTTTTCATTCTATTTCATTCTATTTGTTTGTTTATTTTTCGTTCTATTTGTTCTATTTGTTTACATTGTTGTTTATTCTTTTCAGCTTGTCAGTTACGTACATACCTGAAACTAAATTTATGACCATTTTAATAGAAAAATCGTTTCTGAATCAAAAATCGTTTCTGAATCAAAAAATCGATTTTGAATCGAATCGTGACACCAAAAATCGGAATCAAATCGATTCACCAGACACAGAGATTTGCACCCCTAACGTAACACTTGCAATAAACAAGGGACTACTGTGCTGAAATCTTACAGAGTTTTCATTTCTAGATAAATTATCTGAGTTTTAAGTTTTTAAGTAATTCAAGTATTATAGTCCATATCCTTTCTGGCACCAAATACCGGTACTCAAAAATCAGTTTTTAAACAAGCTCTGAAACAATTCAGACCTTTTAGAAAGCATGACTAATTAAAGATACTGAGTAAATTTATGGAATTTGTTGCTTTAATGTAGAAATACAAATTCCCCTGCACACCTAGGTTTCTTTTTTATTTCTTTTTTAATTTATTTAATTTTATTTTTTTTACTTAAAAGTTATTTCAATTTATTTCAATTTATTGTTTTATATTTTATTTACTACTACTTTCACTTTACTGTGTTTCACTATTGGAGGTGTTCTGTATGTGTTTGGTGTTCCTGGGGAGAGTCAAAGGTGTGAATAGTTTGGTTATCTTCAACATTTTTATACCCTCGAATTTGTAAATACCTTTGTTCTATATGCAAAATATCAATAAAAATATGTGAAAGAAAAAAAAAAAAAGATACTGAGTAAAAACATGTTTCTTTTCACTAAAAATATTTTCAGTGTGAGCAAACTGAGACATGTTAACAATCAGAAAGTAGGCATGAAAATGCATCCAAGTTTGCTGGTGTACATCAACTAAATGGGTAGAAAGAAATATATTAATTTTAAAAAGTAGGTACGGTATTTCTATTTTTAAGGTACGGTAAAAGTTGTCTCTTCAAAAAATCTCAAATGAAATAATAAAGACTTAAAAGTTTCAAAATTAAAATAATAATGTTAAGATCAGACACACAAGTTTCTTCAGCTAACTATGAGAAATGACACTGAATGTGTACAACTGATAAGACAAGTTAATAATAATATTTTAATTAAATAAAAGCAAAATGGTTGTAGAAACTTTAGGTTGCCTATAAAACAGTGATTAAGGTGTAACAAGGTGTTTGATATAATATTCAGTCTTCACCCTGTAATAATTTCTCCATTAACCAATTATGACAAGTGAAGTACACACAAACCTTCTCAAGCCTCTCAAAGTACTCTCTGAGGAAGGCCATGGGCCGGTCCGGCCTGGAGGTGCACAGCTGGACAATGCAGTCCTTCAGCAGCTGCTGAATGTTGTGTTTCTGCACATACTGCTCACACTCCCTCAAACTCCGCTCCTCTTCGCTGCTTGTACTTCCAGATGCCATGACGACAACTGCAACCCTTCTCTGAGACCTGTAACCTTTGTGCTGGAAAGAGGGGGAGCTTATTGTCATTTCATCACTGCACAGTGTGAACTTGGTAGGTTAACTGAAAATTATACAAGTGTGTGAGTGTCTGTCTAGATGAGAGATGGACAGACAGAAAACAGGAGAATGTGAGAAACATCAAGCCAGAATGAGGAGCAGGGAAATGGGGCGTTGGTTTTTTTCACTCTGGAGTGATAAAACAACAGAGTGCTCCTAAGAAGAGACTGGTCAGATGATGTGATACACACATATGTGATTCAAGAGAAGACAGAAACAGACACACACTCTGGTCTAGGTTTGTTTGTGTAAATAACGCTTTTTCCCATCCCTACAAATCCCTTTAAAATTTGGGACACACGAGACCAAAATTTAAGCAAATGGTGAAACAAGTGCCAGTAAATCAATGTGTTGTTACACAGGCCAGCAAGTGCACACATTTGTTTTCCACACGACAATCGTGTTTCTGAACAAAACATCCTGACTGATCCTTGATCAGCTGACTAGCACCGCTCACAGAAGTGTCACAGGTTAGTCTTGAGCTTCATCTAGCAGTGTGGTCTATAATCTGGACGCCCCTAAACTGTGGCAGAAATCAACGTGCGCATTTTAGAGGAATAAGTGAGGGAACGACAAGTCCTGTGGAACAAACAGAACAATCCATTTTGGGCCTGCAAATGTAGTGTGCATCATTATCAAAAGAATTCATAATCTAAAAAGAGCCAAAGGGGGTTATTGGTCGTATCACAGATGCTTGTGGCCTACACTTCATGCAACAATCTTCACTTGCTGTGGAAACTTGACAGGCTTATTCCAATCAAACATATTACTAAAACTAGCAAATGGCAGCTGATAATGTTTTCAAACTGGTATAAACTAAAAGCTACTAACACTCACTGTCAGGCCTTGTGTAATACGCAAATCTAAATAAGTTGCAACCATTTCCAATGTCTGAACATACAGCAAACATTTTAAATCGTTGACTCTGTTGCAAATGTGGCAGATTTTCTGCTGCTGCCTTTCAAATAATGAACGTCAACCAGGAAAAACATGGCTGTCACACACATTGACCTTGCTTAGAAGAGAACTGAGGTTAGATAATGATGCACATCAAGTGAACAACAAACGTAAGAAATATAATCGCCTTTACAGGGTGTCTGAAGCAAATGCCCCGTGTCTGTAGCACAGTTTAGGTCAGGAAGGCTTCACCACGGCTGAAGAAGTTTCTCAGCAGGCAGATAAACGCTTAAATACGAACAAATCTAAATTATAACCACTGAAACATGACTAAAAACTATTCATGAAAGCTGTTTATTATAGCTGAACTATTTTTAGCCTGAGTTGTGCGCGAACAACTGCGTTTGGTTTAATGCCTGTCTGGCCTGCTCTGTGTGCAAAGGCAAAGCTCTTCTCCAACGACGCCATCTTGAGTTCTATCATAAACAAACGAGAAACGCAGAAAACAAGTCGTCGTACAGGGCCGTGAGTTCCACGAGCCAAAACACGACAAATACTCACAAGAAACTGTAAAATCCTACCGAGCCTTTCGATAGAGACTCGGGGTATATGATATTTCAAAAGCGCACCGTTACCAGATACTCCTCTTCGCTTCGATTTTTTTTCCTAGCCCTGGACCGCTGCCCCACCGGATACGGCCGAGAACCAATCAACAACAGTCAGTGACGTCAATCCTCCCCGTTCTGACATGTGAGCCCGTAACCCATGGCAACCTTAAAGGGGACGGCACGGAAATCGTGACGTCAAGGAAATGGTCAAAAGCGACTCTTATCTGATTTTTTTTTCTTCAAAGTACTGTACTAACAGCAAGCATCAACAGTTTGTTGCGTTGTTGTTTAAGGTTGGAAAGCCAAGTACCGGTAGTTAAAAAACTCAAACTTTCTTATCACTAATAAGAAAAGACTTGTTTTTTCAGTAAATCCTGCAAGTTTAGGCTTCTTAAAAATGTGAACTGAACTTGTTGTTGTTATGTTGTTTATTTGTCATATGCAAATAACCAATTTGACTTAGTAAAATTTTTTTTTTTTTTTTAAATAAAGCGTGCAATAAAAGTACCAAAAAGTAAAAAAGAAATATAATATTTAAGGTCAAAAAGAAATATACTGTACTTTGTAGTAAACAACAACATGGTAGAACATAGAGGTGCAAGTAGAATGAATAAATAAGTATTTCACATATGTATATGCTTAAATGCACATGATATATTACACATACGGTAACTATCATAAACTACTATAATAATAATAATAATAATAATAATAATAATAATAATAATAATAATGATCATTTTATTTAAAAGTGCCTTTCAGGACACCCAAGGACACTTAACTACTGTACTCAGGTTGTGTGACACAGGTAGTGAGCAACATTGAGATTAATTTAATTATGATGGGAAGGTAATGACATACATGATGCAGCCACATAGTTTTCATTCAACCTTTATTTAGGCAGGTTAATCCCATTGAGCCTCGAGGACTCATTTACAAGAGAGACCTGTCTACAAACAAAGAATGATGACAATAATGGACAACAGTGACAACAATAGACAGTTATAAAAGAGGCATGTAGCTTTTTTTAAACAAATTAAAATAAGATGGTAAAAAAAGGTAGCAAAAACACCTGGATTATAAGGTAAATGTAGAAAACTAAAAACAGGAACATGTCTGCATTGGTTCTTGCCAGGAGTCCAAAGATTTGAGAGTTTATCAGTTTTTCTAGAACCTTGGCTAAAATGCAGAGTTTAGAGATCGGTCGATAGTTGTTCAGTGAGGTGGGGTCACCTCCCTTCAGCAAAGGAAGAACAAAGGCTGTTTTCCATTCAGAAGTTTTGGCTTATGGACAGATTAAAGATGTGGGTCACAGGGACTGTGATGATATGAGCAACTAGCCTTAAGAAATAAGGTGGAAGTTCATCTGGACCTGCAGATTTTTTAGGATCAAGATCATTTAACAGTTTATTTACCTCACTGACTGAGAACGGAGAAAAAGAGAAGGTGTGATTAACTGAGGATTTACTTGTAGGAGGGATTTGATTTTGATTTGATTTCAGACGGCTGAGACGTGCTGGTCTGAGCAGCCCAGTTCTCACCTCGTTCTACAGGTGTGCAGTGGAGAGCATCCTGTGCTCCAGCATCAACGTGTGGCATGGAGGCTGCACAGTTGAAGAGAGGAAAGCTCTGCAGAGAGTGGTGAAGGCTGCACAGAAGTCTGTTGGAGTCAGTCTCCCCACAATCACAGACATTTACACCTCCAGATGCAGGAAAAGAGCCACCTGCATCATGAAAGACCTCACTCATCCAGCACACTCACTCTTTGCCCCACTCCCCTCAGGACGGAGGTTGAGGAGCATCAAGTGTAGAACCACTAGACTGAGGAACAGCTTCTACCCTGAGGCTGTTAGACTCATGAATAAATAAAAATAAAATAAAAAATAAACACTGCAAAATATCACATCATACTGATGCTGATCTGTTTTCTTGTTGCTGTGTTCATCTGTGTTCATCTGTGACCATCTGCTCATACAAACTCATGTTCGTGCTGCTGTTTATTCCCACTATATTAGGCTTAGTGTATTACTAGTTGATGTTTTTCTTAGTTAGTTCTAGATGTTATTACTGTTTTTCTCTTTCATTTGTTGTTGGATGTAACTGGGACCCCGTGTACATAATCTCGTTTTCATCACATGTACCACATGCGGTGCAAATGACAATAAAGACTCTCTGACTCTGACTCTCTGACTCTGATTTGTAGAAGTTTGGTTATTATGAAGTGGCTGATTTTCCATTAGTAACTGTGTCAAATAATGAACTAGAAGCAAGAAAATGTTTGTTGAAACAGTTCAGGGTCTTGTGCTTATTCAGGAACAGAGTTAACGAGAAGTTGTGATGGGAGGTCAGATGATTGGGGGATGCCTGAGAGAGATTTGATGGTTTGATGGTGCAGAAGCTGATTTCAAAAAGACTGATGTTTTGGAAGGAACTACATTTCTCTATGTATTTTAATTGTGATATTTTTTAGAAGTGAATATATATAAAAAATGTAACTAAAAACAAATAAACAGGAAAGTGTTGTGTCAGCATTCACATTAGCATGGATATGAAAGCAATATAGTATGTGCAATGCTTGAAATACTTAATGACTCCTGGCAGATTGTAAATGAACCTATAAATGGAGCAATTCAACATCACAGATTGTGTCTCTGTAATGCAACAAATATATATATAAAAAAAAAACTAAAGTAGTTGAAATAAGAACAGAAGAAGTAAGGAAATAAGACATAAATAAATATCCTCACCAAAACAATATAGACATTTGAGTAACAATATGAGAAGAAATGAACATAAAAATGATAATTATAAAGAGATTAAAATTTACTGTAAAAAGAAAGATAATTATAGGCTCTGAAATTACAAAAGTTTTTATGAAACAGCCACAATGATGAAACGCAATACAGATATACAGTACTGTACACAGAAAAGTAAAAACAAACACTTCAAGCTTTAGCCTACATCAGATGCACAACTTTATTGTGTATATTGTAAAGGACACACAAAAAAGAGGCACATAAATTAAAAGGCTAAAACAATTCAAAACACTTTATAAGAAAATTATGATTAACTCTTAATAATAATAATAATAATCATTTTATTTAAAAGCGCCTTTCAGGACACCCAAGGACACTTAACAAACCAACACAGTGTAATACAGAGCAAACATTATCAGCGACAAATTGAAATATAAAATACATAAAGGATATAAAATGGAAGATAAAAATACATTTAGTAAAGTTAGTGATAAGCTAGTCTAAAGAGATGGGTTTTCAGGGCAGTCTTGAACAGAGAAAGGGAGGTGGTGTTTCGAAGGTCTGGTGGTAGAGCGTTCCAGAGGTGAGGGGCAGAGCAGGTGAAGGCCCTGCTCCCCATGGTGGAGAGGCGGGCAGAGGGTACATGGAGATGTAGCGAAGAGGAGGATCTGAGAGAGCGTGATGGGATGGAGATTTGTAGGAGGTCAGATAGATAAGGAGGGGCAAGGTTGTGGATAGATTTGAACGTGAGGAGTAGAATTTTGAAGATGATGCGTGATTTAACCGGGAGCCAGTGGAGCTGCTGCAGGACAGGAGTGATGTGGTTATAGTAGGAGGTTTGAGTGATGACACGGGCAGCTGAGTTCTGGACCATCTGTAACTTGTGGAGAGATTTGTTGGGGAGGCCGTAGAGAAGGGAGTTGCAGTAGTCAATACGGGAAGTCACAAGGCTGTGCACCAGGATGGCTGTGGAGCGGGGTGTGAGAGAAGGACGGAGACGGTTAATATTACGGAGGTGGAAATAGGCAGACCGAGTAATATTGTTGATGTGTGAAGTGAAGGAAAGAGTGGTGTCGAGGATGACACCGAGGCTCTTGACCTGAGGGGAGGGGGATAGCAGAGAGTTGTTAAGGGGGACGAGAAGATGTTCTGATTTTGAAATAGAGTTTTTGGTACCGACGAGAATGACTTCTGTTTTGTTGCTGTTTAGTTGAAGGAAATTGTTAGAAAACCAGTGATTTAGCTCGTTGAGACAGTCGGTGAGGATGGAGGGAGGGTGGGTGGAGTTAGGTTTTGATGACAAGTAGAGCTGCGTGTCATCAGCATAGCAGTGGAAATGGACGCCGTGTTTGCGGAAGATGTGGCCTAGAGGAAGGAGGTAAATGATGAAGAGGAGGGGTCCGAGGACAGAGCCTTGGGGGACACCCGTGGAGACATGGGAAGACTGGGAACGGAAGGATTTAAGCTGAATGAATTGGGTGCGGTCAGAGAGATAGGAGGTGAACCAGTCTAACGGGCTGCCAGTTCCAGCAAACTGTTTCCCCACCAAGCCCTCCAGACAGAGGGCGAGACGTCTCTATAAAAAAAGAAACTGTCCAGATGACCCGACTGAGAATTATTGGATGGCTATAAATTAGTTTTATTATTTTATTCATTTATCCATCCATCCATGTATCCATTTTCTTTCATTTGTTCTTCTCTATTTCTATGCTTTCTTTATAATTGTTTACTGTCGTCTTTGTTGTCTACTGTTGTCATCACTCTGTTAAAATCAGGTCTCTTGTAAATGAGAGTTGGAGACTCAATGGGACTAACCCAGGGGTCTGCAACCTGCGGTTCTGGAGCCACATGCGGCTCTTTGGTCCCTCTGCAGCGGCTCTTTCAAGCTTGGACCAAAACTGAATTCGTTGTTACCGTATACAAAAAAAAAACTAGCAGTTTTTATGTCGTTTCATTGCCAAATATGTGGATATTGGAACAAGTACAAGGAGTAAAACTTTAACTTTATTTCTATACTTAATTCATTTTTCCACAATTAAAAAACCTAGGTGTGTATAGTTCATAGTTTTTATTATTTAAAAAATTCTCTCTTTAAATTAATCAGATTTTTTCATTTGTCTTAAATTGTAAAAATATAAATTATTAGTTATTTTATTTTTACTGTATAGTGCCACCCCTAGTGGCTACAAAAGCCCCTTCCAACAAAGCTAAAGTGGCCCATAGGCCACCAGTTGATAACCACAGTTGTAGCATGTTGTTGCGGCTCTGAACACTTTTAATTTAGTTACCAAAGGTACAAAATGGCTCTTTTGATTGTAAAGGTTGCAGATCAATGGAAGGCCATTTCTGCCAGTCTATTTAAAAAAATAGCAAACATTTACTATCTCAAAATTTTGAGATATAGCATCTCAAAATTTTGACATACTTTGAAATTTTGAGATACTATTTCAAAATGTTGAGATAGTATCTCAAAAAATTTGAGATACTATCTCAAACTTTAGACATAATTTTGAGATAGTAGCTCAAAATTTTGAGATAGTATGTCAAAATTTTGAGACAGTATGTCAAAATTTTGAGATACTATGTCAAATTTTTGAGATACTATCTCAATTTTTTTTTTTTTTTCAATGTCAAAGTCAACTTTATTGTCAAACTGCAATATGTACAGGACATACACAGGATTGAAATTGCATTTCTCTCAGTCCCTCGGTGCAACAGTAACCAATTAAACACTAAAACGTTTAATAAACATAAGCATAAAATGAAATAATAAAAGTGTAATACTGTCCTGAAAATGAAATAATAAAAGTAATACTGTCCTGAGTTTTTGCGTAGTATAAAAGTATGAAAAGTTACACCAACACTAAACACTAAACATTTAATAAACATAAGCATAAAGAAAGTATCTCAAAATTTTGAGATAATCTCTGCTTTTTTTTTTTTTAATAGACTGGCGAAAATGGGCTTCCATACAAACCTGTACAAAAAAAAGTTAAAAAATAAAAATAAAAAAAAGTGATTAGACTGAAGGCACAGTTAACCAATCAGGACCTGAGTTATTTTATGTAGGCGGGACTTATTCAGTCCTTTTGGCCAATCAAATATGCGCTTTAAAAATCTTGGCCAATAGAAATGCTCAAAACAAGGCCGAAGCGTTACCGCTAGCCAATCGCTATGCACAGAAGAATGACGCATCCTCCCATCAGCTGTTTTTGTTTTGTTTTGCGAATGTTGAAAGTTAATAACAGGATCATGACGAGAGTGCACTGAGTGAAGTAAAACAGCTCCCAGAGGCAGGGCTAGCTGTGTTCAGTTTAGGTGTCGAGGTTAGCTAGCTGTCTCAGCAGATGTGTGCTGTGTGCGCGAGCCAGCCCGGACATTCCTCCTGAGTGCGAGCGTGGCGTTTGGAGGAGTCGGCGGTGGGGGGAGAGGAGAAGGAGGAGAAACGGGCTCGGTCGGGGGGTGCCGACCCGAACCGACCGCAGGCCTCGGACAGAGAGGACAGGATGGAGTCCCGGGGTGTACCGGGGGACCACCCTGGAGGGCAGCGAGGCTTCATGTGCGCCTCGTTCAACCAGGACACCACGTAAGAGACCTGCTGGGAGGGGGGCACACAAGAGAACTTTTATTTATTCATTATTTTTTATGAACTGTTGCATAACAATGTTTATCCGTATTTACAAGCGTTAATATGGTGTTTGACACGGATTAAAGCGCCGCAGATTATAAATTACAATCTTTTGGACGGAACATTAAAATGTGAAGATGAGCTGGATCTGAATGAGGCCACTGGTAATCTTCAGGCCCAGTTCCACACCACCAGTTCCACTTCTTGTACAGCTATTTAATAAATCACAGCATCATCATACGGTTTAACGTAAATAAAGTCTATCCCCCTCCTTTAAGCTTAATTAACTTATTTAGATGATTTATTTTTAAATCCATAAGTTACACAACTTCTTTCTTTCTTTTTTTTGAGGAATGAAAAGATTTTAGGTTTGTTACCTGAACAAGATGTGAAACCTGAAAAACCATGTCACATATCCGTGTTAACAAAAAAAACAAAAAAAAAGCAGAGATGCTGTGTAAACATACATTTTGTTGACATTGGATTTTAAAAGAAATATCAATAAAGCAAACTTTAAAAAAAGCCAGTTGTATCTTAAATTTCAAGGCCACCGTTTTTCAATCTCTGGATGTGAACTCTTTATCTTAATGATCGTGAGTCTGTGAGGATAAGAAGTGCTTCCTCTTTGTGTGTTTTTGTCCCAGTTCTCTGTCTGTGGGCACAAAGACAGGCTACCGGCTCTTCTCTCTCACAGCTGTGGACAAGCTGGACTGTTTCCATGAGGGAGGTACTGTTCCTTCATGATCTCTACTCACCGTCACATCACAGCTCCTGCACAACTGCACCCTCACTGCTGAGTCCTCTACTCACCGTCACATCACAGCTCCTGCACAACTGCACCCTCACTGCTGAGTCTTCCTGTTTTTGCCTAATAATAAATTAAAAAATTGTCATTGCAAACGAGATGTCTGCATATGCTGGCTAAGTGCAAGCAGTGTTTTCTGACTTTCAGTCAGGTTCCTGTTGATCTTACATGGGCACAATAAGCAGACACTGAACAATCTGTGTACTACCGTATTTTCTGGCCTATAAGTCGCAGTTTTTTAAACAAATGTTCATGTCCTGCGACTTATGGGGCAAAGCGACGTATTTAGGGATTTTTTCCCATATTTTTATACACATTTTTGGCTGAGATATGACAGTTTCCATTCATTCTGACAAAAAAAAAATGGAGCAGTACCACTTTCGGCCGCTAGGGTCCACCGACCGTTCCCAGCTCATGTGTCCGACAGAAGCCTCCTCTGCTCGGACTCACTCTGTCGCAGCACGGCCTCCTGCTCTCTGGAGGTCTGAACTACTGTTACCTCAGTGTTTCTGTTAGCAAAATAGCTCAAGAACCACAGGACAGATTTTGATGAAACTTACAGAAAGTGATCACGGACATTTACAACAAGTTATCTTTAGGAGATGTTTTACAACGAGTTATCTTTAGGAGATGTTTGAGCGAAAATTCAATTTATTTAAAATTTATTTTCGCAGAGCGCGCACACGTTTGGAAGACCGTCAAAGCGAAACAATTTAAATTAAAATTAATCTGATTTGACGATTACGTGCATTTATTAAGGAAAAGTTAAGCTCAGAAACACTTTTACTATAATGTCAGCGAACAAATGTTTTGTTTTTTAGCTGTTTATTTTGCTAAATTTTAAAGAAATGCGTAGCGAAACAAATTTTTAAATCCAGCTGATTTGACCATTAAGTGCATTTATTAAGGAAAATATCAGCTCAGAAACACTTTTACTAC
>JBBPBX010060388.1:0-21461 GCA_038048925.1 Garcialebias charrua
TATATATATATATATATATATATATATATATATATATATATATATATATACATATATACATATATATATATATACTTTATCTGTTGTGACAACAATATTTACATGTTCATTAAATTTTTACACAATCTAATAGCCTTGAAATAGGACAGCTTTGCAGAGCTTTTTTCTGGTGCTGCCTTTCTGCAAACCAAGACACAACCAATGACAACAAGTCAGAATGATGATTGTCAATGCCAAGCTGGAAAACATCTTCTGTTCAGATCTCCTCACGGACGATACATGTGATGGAGGACAGCTTTGGAGGATGCTTTGGTAAAGCACCACGAATCACCCTCTCTGCAGCTCTCACCACCTTCACTACACCTTGTGAGGGAATCACTAACTCGCCATTGTTTTTCAGAGTGAGAAGGTGGTAGCTCTCATCAAATGAAGACGGTGTAGCATCTTGTATCAAACTGACATGACACACGTCACAGGTTTGTTTACGAAGAATCTGCCTCACGACAAATCCGGCTATGTAGACCAAAGCATTTTCTACCAGACCACCAAACTTGGTCGGAAGATAGCTATGGTCATACAGAACAGCTGGAATGCTGGCAAAAGGACAGGGATGCTCTTCCTTGGACTCAGGAGAGGACATTTCAACAGCAGACAGGGACACGGTGTTGTCTTGTGCTGCCACATTGCCAGTCTCACTGGGTGTAACCCCACACCGAACCATCAGCCGGCGGAAGATGGCCTGGGACTGGCTTGATGATGGGTTGTTATTCCAGCCACCTTGAATGGAAAACAGGGACAAAATACATGTGTTAATCATATGACATAACATACGAGCACATTCATGAAGTATATTTAATATACTTAAATGTAAAAACATTATGAATATGGACTTTACAGTACTGGTATATACTACCTGTACATAAACACACATATTAGATATACAGTATATATACTGTATGTATATATATTTAAAATCCGTTTGAAAACTCATCTATACTCATTGGCCTTCAACCCAACTGAGACTTGATTTTACTTCATTTTTATTGATTCTACCTGTTTAACTTGTCATTTTATTGTATTTTAAATTATTGAATTTTTAGTTCACTGTGTGTTAGTTTTGTGGTTCTGTTTTTATGCTTTTTTTTAATCTTGTTTGTAGCTAGTGTCCAGCGCTTTGTTTCAGCTGTGGCTGTGTTAAAGCGCTTTATAAATAAAACTGATGATGATGATGATGATGATGATGATGATGATGATGATGATGATGATGATGATGATGATGATGATGATGATGATGATATCTCACCATCCCTTAAGACTAACATTATGTACATTTATGTACATTTATGAATGCTAATGAACTTGTAATAATGCACCTACTCTTTGAAGGTGAACTGGGAAGCTGAAAATTGATCACATCAGCTCAGTCTGACAATCTGACCAGTTTTGTCAAATTCCTCCATTTTGAAATGCTCACTGCATAGAACAGATGAATCACTTGCAGCGAATCCATCCCTCCTCAAAGCTATTTCCCACCTCTTCCTCTTCTCTTTATCTTTTGGAAACCTTTAAAACAAAAACGTGATATCTGGGAGTGTGTACACAAAAACATTGTCTGAATGAGGTCCATGTTATTTTATTCATATACTGTGATTTAGGAGTTCATTGAAGTTATTTTGTACTGGCTGATCTGCACATCACTGTTATAACAAAGCAAAAATAAAAAGGCAACAGTTGAAACTAAGAGCTTGTCTTCTTAAGCAGAAAAACGTTGCACTGACTATTTTTGATCTTATTTAAAAGAACATAAAACTTAACCAAAGCTACTGAAATTGTGAGTAGGTCTGTTTGAAACAGATTCCTGTCATCAAATCTCAGCTGTCATTGCCAGCTGAACACCGGTAGCTAACATTTGTTGTCATTTCACTGGTGGGCATAAATACAGTACAGTAATATTACATTCACAAAATACTAACAATAATATGTTCATCTTACTTGTGAAAAGTTATCCCCCGGTCCCTGACATCAACAATTCTTAGATTTAAACACGAATAATCCGAGCAGAGCTGAGGAATCTCTGTTGTTTTGGTTCAGCAAAGTACGAGGGTGACGTCTCCAAGATGGCCGCCCTAAATCCTGCGCCGGAGCAGGCTATGGGGTATCTAGTGTTATATATGATATCTATGGTATGAGGGACCCCCTACAGGACAGAGGACCCCTAAAGATTGATGACCCCTACAGGATGAAGGCCCCCTACAGGATAAGGGACCCCTACAGGATGAGGGACCCCTACATAACACAAGACCCCTGCAGTATGAGGACCCCTATACAATGGAGGACACATGATGAGGGATACCTACAAGATGAGGGAACTCCACAGGATGGAAGACACTACAGATTGGAAGACCCCTGCAGGATGGAAGATTCTGGAACGCTCTTCCCCCAGACATCCGTAACATTGACTGCCTTCTGACCTTCAAATCAAAACTCAAAACTCATCTGTTCAAGTTAGCCTTCTCACTTTAATTTTTCTTTTTTATGTAGTTATTTTATATATTTTCTTTTTTTTTGTGTTTTTTTAATTGATTTTAATTTTACTTTTTACCGGTATGTAGTTATTTTATACTGTTTTTATTGTGTTTTTAATGCTGTGAAGTGTCCTTGAGTGTTTTGAAAGGCGCTACCAAATAAAATGCATTATTATTATTATTATTTAAATCCTTTAATTTTCTCAAAAATTGACAGTGAGCCTTATAACCAGGTGCACCTTATGTATTAATTGTGGTTGTGCTTACTGACCTCAAACCAATTTTATGTGGTTATTGTGAATGACTTGAATAAAGTTTGACTTATCTGACTGTTTTGTTTTGCTTAATGCACCTTATAATGCTGAGGTTCACAGACTCCTGAAAGCCAGGAATGCTGCCTTCAAAGTGGGAGATCAGGTGGGCCTGAGGGCAGCCAGAAACAACCTGGACTGGGGCATCAGAAAGGCAAAGAGGCAGTATTCCGGGAAAATAGCTCACCGTTTCAAGGACAGCAGGGATACACGCAGTCTGTGGCAGGGAATACAGACCATCACAAACTACAAACCATCCCCCCAGACCTGTGACAGCTCAGCCTCTGCGCTGAATGAACTGAATGAGTTCTTTGCTCGGTTCGAGACAAGTAACAGCACACCAGCACATAAACTCCCCCCCTCTCCTGATGGCCAGGTGCTGACGCTGTCCTCAGACAGCGTAAGGCGATCATTCATCAAGATTAACGCCCGGAAGGCCTCTGGTCCTGACAACATACCTGGTCGTGTGCTGAAGGACTGTGCAGGGGAACTCGCAGCGGTCTTCACGGACATCTTTAACATCTCACTGAGCCAGGCCATCGTCCCCACCTGTTTCAAAGCCACCACCATCATCCCTGTCCCAAAGAAGGCAACGCCCGCATGCCTCAATGACTATCGCCCAGTAGCACTCACCCCCATCCTGATGAAGTGCTTTGAACGGCTAGTCATGAAAAGCATCACATCTGTCCTCCCTGCCTCCCTGGATCCCTTCCAATTTGCATACCGACCTAATCGCTCAACCGACGATGCCATCTCCTCTGCCCTCCACACAGCTCTCACACATCTGGACACGAAGGACTCCTATGTTAGAATGCTGTTCATCGACTTCAGCTCGGCATTCAACACCATCATCCCCCAACAGCTCATCCATAAACTGGACAGTCTGGGGCTGAACACCTCAATGTGTAACTGGCTGCTAGACTTCCTGACCGGGAGACCACAGACAGTACGGATCGGGAGTAACACATCTAGCACCATCACATTGAACACAGGGGCCCCACAAGGATGTGTGCTGAGCCCCCTTCTATTCACCCTGCTAACACACGACTGCACACCATCGTACAGCTCCAACCACTTCATCAAGTTTGCGGACGACACAACAGTGGTGGGTCTCATCAGCAACAACGATGAGACGGACTACAGGAACGAGGTGAGCCGCCTGGCCTTGTGGTGCGGACACAACAATCTCACTCTCAACGTGGAGAAGACAAAGGAGATTGTTGTGGACTTCAGGAAGAGGGATGCCCAACATGCCCCTCTGACCATCAACAGCACCGCAGTGGAGAGAGTAGACAGCACCAAGTTCCTGGGAGTGCACGTCTCAAAGGACCTGTCCTGGAGCAGGAACACTGCAGCACTGGCAAAGAAGGCTCACCAGCGTCTCTACTTTCTCCGCAAGCTGAAAAGGGCTGGAGCTTCAACCCCCATCATGAGCACCTTCTACAGAGGTGCCATAGAAAGTGTCCTGACCAGCTGCATCACTGTGTGGTTTGGTGCATGTACTGCATCCTGCCGCAAGAGCCTCCAGCGCATTGTGAGAGCAGCTGAGAAGATCGTGGGCACCTCCTTTCCCTCACTGCAGGACCTACACAGCAACCGCCTCACTCGGAAAGCCCACTGCATGGCAGGTGATCCCACACACCCACTACACAGCTGCTTCAGACTGCTGCCATCAGGGAGGAGACTGAGGAGTCTCCAGGCTCGAACCAGCAGACTGAGAGACAGCTCTGTTCATCAGGCAGTCAGGATGCTAAACACTCTGCCTGCTCTGCCCCCCCTCCCATTTGAACTGCCTTAACACTAAAACTTTCTCACACATTACCACACAACACAAAGATTTTAACACTGGACTCTGTGTCATCAAACGGGTTATTCACTAAACTCTCGGTCATGTGCTCATACAGTTTGCACTACTTCTCATACTTGCACTAATGTTTGTATTACATCACTGCCTATAGTCATAATACTGTTTACATTCTCTGTTTACATTTATTAATACTGTTTACTTTTATTACTACTGCTTACATTTAATTACTACTGTTTACATTTACAGTACACTACTCTAATATCTACACCACTGCTGATACATATACAGTGTGCTCTGAACGGTCTTATTTAGGGATGCCCAATGTGCCTTACTGCATATGCCACTTTTTGCCTCTATAACAACATCAACTACTACCTCATACATATACTGTGCACATTAACTCATACGCTGCTTTGCCACTTTGCAAATGTCAATGCTAGAAACCTTTAGTTTATTTTAGTTATACTTTTTATACTCTTTTTTTATACTAGTATGCAAAAACTCAGGACAGTATTATGTTCATTAAATGTTTAATGTTTTAGTTTTAGTTTTAGAGTTGGTGTAAATTTTCATACTCTTATACCACTATGCAAAAACTCAGGACAGTGTTAGTTTTACTATTTTATGCTTATGTCTATTATTATATGTTTCAGTGTTTCAATGTTTAGATGTTTACTGTTGCACCGAGGGACTGAGAGAAACGCAATTTCGGTCCTGTGTATGTCCTGTACAGTACATATTGCAGATCTGACAATAAAGTTGACTTTGACTTTGACTTTGATAATCCAAAAAATGTAACCTATAACACTGAAGAGTCATTTAGCAAACTAATTTCATCATGTGTACAATAGTTTGGAACTCAGACAAATGCTGGCCCTCTTTTGATAAAGTTAAAGAAAATCCTACACCTGTTGTTGCTTTCATTTGCTTTGACTTTGAGACACTCCACAGAAACAAATGATGCTCCTCGGCTGAAACAAAGACAAAAAAAACCTCAAAGTGATGATGGATGATATTTCTGGCTCTTCACAGCCTCTCATCCTCTGTCCTCGCCTGTCCTTTTCCTTTCATCTCTAAAGTGCTGAGCCCAGGCGCAGGAAAAAAGTTGAGTTTACCGGTAAGTATGTATTGTATGAATGAGTAGTAGGGGGAGACACCCACAGAAGGAAAACATTCTTCACTTGTTGGGACAAGAGCATGCTTTCAGCTGACCACAGATCAGTTTGGTGCTACGGTTGAGGAAACCAAGAACTGCGAGCTGTAAACCTTTAAAAGGGAGGCATCAAAGGGGGCAAAGAATATAGAAGAAAAACAATCACGAGGATGTAGTAGAGACTGAAGAGCATCTGAGGGTACTCTTCATCTTCCGGTTCCAATTATTGAAAACCATGGTTGCATCACCCACTTTTATGTGTTACACTTTATTATCTTTAGTGCCTGGTCATGTCCGTATCCATTTAATTTTAAAATCCATCTGCAGTTTGCCTTGATAAATATTTATGAAAACACATATCTGCCCCAGAATATGGGCAAATGTTTATCCTCTTAGATGGAGAGTCATTTATTCAGTTGGCAACATTGAACTTTTTACACATCTGTAGACTCTTGGAAAATTAGCTTTAAAAGTTATTAAGGTGAAAATAACAAAAGCCCTCTGTCTGTTTCTCTTTGGGGGGTGACCGGGCAGAGAAGTCCCTGACTGCCAAGGGACTCGCTGGCCAATTAGTGCAGAATTTGAGCGTTGTAACGAGCCTTGGAGGAATAAGGGGAGTTTGATTACAGCACCTAAACCTTCCTGTCACCCCACCAACCAGTGGGCCAAATGTCTCACTGACAGCCAAGTCACAGCTGGGGACAATGAGGAGAAAAATCCAGCCCACACTGCACTCTCTGTTCCTTGTAATTTGTGAAAGAACGGGTTCTAAAAAAAAAATAAAAAAAATTGGGGGCAATGTAATCGTCCACCTTTCTTTTAGCCATTGTGTACATTTATGACTAATCTACGTTGTCAAAGTTGAATTTATCTTTCAGACAAAGAGATTTATTGAGGAGTCTACTGGCAGAAAGTGGGAGCAATAAATATGCAGAGCTTAAGTGCCTGGTTTTTCCTGCGTGCCTGTTCGTGCTCAGGCCCTCATTTGGAATTCATGGCGTAAAAACCATAATAAACGTTGGGATTGAATCATTCAGCAGCGCTGATTTGCTCGGCAAAATGCAGGTTCTGAGTTTATTTGTCTCTGTTGTAGTGAATCACGGCCTGGGAGAGGACTGGATTCAGTCACTGCTGTCAGGAAACAACGTTCAAACAAACACGTGATTCCGGTTGTTTGGACATCTTTGGAAACATCATTCAAACGTTGAGTGGATTGGCACATTGCATGTGTGTGTGTATGTGTGTGGGCTATACCAACACGCTTCATGATGTCTGGAAACTTCATAATTCAGAAACACGCCACAGAAATACTGCTTTTGCTAAAAGAACCTAAATGAAGGGTTTCGTTTCACAGCTTCTTTTCAACTAGCTCAGACAGACCACATGGTTTTGTCTCTTGAACGCTGCCCAAACCCTGGAAAAACCCAGAAAAACATCCACGGGATCATTGTGGTACTTTGTGGCCTGGAACCTGCTCAACCCGGCCACCTAATGTCATCTTGTTCCTCTGCAGTCGCTATGTGATAGCGCCGGCACGAAAGGATTCTTTTGATACCAATGTTATCCCCAATGTCAGCTCAGATCTCCCGTCAGCCCACTCCTAATGCTCAGTGACATGAGCCCCACTGTGAGGACCCCACTCTGTCGTCAGATCGGGCAACCAGATGGACAGCTCAGCAGCAGGAGGGGACCTGATATCAGTGTCAGCAATCAGATCTCACCCACTGAGAACTTGTTCTGTGTGTGTGTGTGTATGTGTGGAGGCAGAGAATACACAGTGCAAAGTGATTGTTGGGAGCATATGTGCTGACGGCAGCCGGAGTGTGCGATGAAATGAAGATTAATGAATGAGGACCTGGTAAAGTGTGTGCAGACGAGACTGAAGGGTCAACATACGCGTCGAGCCGAGCACAAACACAAGCTTGTGTGTATGTGGTGGTTTATAGAAAAAAGTGTGCGCAAGGTTATATTGTATCTTTTGACTTTCACCACCTCACATCCCACAGCTGTGAGGTGCCGAGTGACATGAGAGAGACTCGTAAAGCTTCACTCTGACTGCGTTCAACAAGTCTGAAGAGTTTCACTCCTGTTCGTTGGATGTGTTTCTTTTATGTGCACTATTAAAGAAACAAGTTTTCACACATCTAGTTGTTTTTTTTTTAACACACATGGCTGTCAGTTATTCGTTCTTATTATTTAATCTGATCATAATTTACACGTTAGGAAGTGTGATGAAAAATAATCCCTTTAGCAATTTTTGTTTTTAAAAAAATTTTCGGAGAGAAAGATGGATAGTCTTTAACTATATAGTAGTTTCTCACTGAGCTGGCCAATTTGTTGGCGGGAAGGAATTGACCTTGGAGAAGCTACAAGCTCAGCCCGGTGGTGTTGACCACAAAAATGTGGCTGTTTGAAGTCACCATTGAGACGTACCTGTAGAACTATAAGGCAGACAGAAATCAAGCAGAGTCAAAGTCAAAAGTCAAGTCAAAGTCAACTTTATTGTCAGATCTGCAATATGTACTGTACAGGACATACACAGGACCGAAATTGCGTTTCTCTCAGTCCCTCGGTGCAACAGTAAACATCTAAACATTGAAACACTGAAACATATAATAATAGACATAAGCATAAAATAGTAAAACTAACACTGTCCTGAGTTTTTTTTTTTTTTGCATAGCGGTGCAAGAGCATGAAAATCCACACCAACTCTAAAACTAAAACATTAAACATTTAATGAACATAATACTGTCCTGAGTTTTTGCATACTAGCACAAAAAAAAGAGTATAAAAAGTATAACTAAAATAAACTAAAGGTTTCTAGCATTGACATTTGCAAAGTGGCAAAGCAGCGTATGAGTCAATGTACACAGTATATGTATGAGGTAGTAGTTGATGTTGTTATAGAGGCAAAAAGTGGCATATGCAGTAAGGCACATTGGGCATCCCTAAATAAGACCGTTCAGAGCACACTGTATATGTACCAGCAGTGGTGTAGATATTAGAGTAGTGTAAATAAATGTAAACAGTAGTAATTACATGTAAGCAGTAGTAATAAAAGTAAACAGNCCTTGCATTTCTCTTTTCCTTATCGAAAGGAAAAGGGCAATGCCTCCCATGAGGCCACGGCCTCAGACACTTACAACTACCCATGTCTGTTTGTTTGTGTTTTTACTTGGATGGGCTGTACTTAAATGTCATTTTGTTGTGCTTCGGTGCAATGACAATAAAGCTGATTCTGATTATGTGACTGTGGGTGACACAAAATTGTGAGAAAATGTCCCAACTTCTACTTGGACTCAAACTAAACAACACATTTCCAAAACTTCCAGCAAAGTTTGGACCAAAATATGCAGAGTTTGCAAACATGAAGACAAAAAAATACAGCTTCACCCTTTTAGAATTAAAGAAACTAAATTGTGAATGGCTCGAGACGTGTATGAAAGGAGTTTCAGACACCTGCAATGACTGTAACAATTTTGAGAGAATATTTGTCTTGCAGATTTTTCAAACATGTTCAAACTTTTAGTGACATGAGTGTGACTGCCCTTTGGCAACAGTGACAACAGTGGTAGTCAAATAAGAGACAAGTTATTTTAAATAGATTTTGGATTATTTTAGATAGACAGACAACAGTTTTCTATGTACAGAACACACACTCTGCTCCAGAGGAAGGTGTGTATTGAGTTTCAGATTAAACTTGAAGTGAAAATAAAAGTCACAACTTCAAAGAACATTTTTTGAAAAAATATGCCAAAAAAGTTTTGATCAGAAACATGTAAAGACATGAAAGGTTCACTCTGTACCTGCTTACTGCTGTTCAGTCACTGGGGTGGGGTGGAGGGGGATTCATCGTAGTAGACCAGTGGCAATCTGTGACTATTGCAGCTGAGACTTCAGCTGGGATAAAATATGTCTTCATGTAATCTGGGCTTCGATTTACTTTTTTTTTTTTTTTAAAGTAAACTTTTTCTGGGAACACCAAAAGTGAATTTACCTTGATGGTGTATTCAAGTACAACATGTAATTTTAATAATCCACGTTGACATTTAAACAGTAACACACATAACTTACTGCTTTTGTCAAATTTTGTAACCAGATGAAACCAAAATGTTATTATTATTACTTGTATTTTGAAAATGATCAATGTAAACCTAAATGGGACATTTTACCAAAACTTATTTTTTAATGAGAGCAACAATAATTTCAGTGTGGTGGTTTATTGAATTTACAAGTTGTAATTTTTAGCTTCATGACGTCTTCACATGGTACAAAAACAAACAAATAAACAATAAAACTATGTAAATGCACAATAATTATATTTAAACACAAGTGGGGCTTAAATATGGGGACAAAATTAATCATAAATCAACATAAACACGTTGTGCTTTCTCTTTATTTACATGTGCACACAGCTCTGAGTGCTCTGCTCCTGATTCAACTGGTCCTTAATGATGGAGTCTATTTTCTGTCTTTGTGGTGCTTAAAAAGTCTCTGGTGTGGAATAAATGAAACCGCTTGTCAAATTCCTTATTTAGCAGAAACCTGATGTGTGCAGAGAACAGAACTCAAAGTTACCGTATTTTCTGGAATATAGGTTGCACCTGAATATAGGTCGCATTGTCCAATTATTGCCAAAAAATTGGAAACATTCATATATAGGTCACACCTGAATATAGGTCGCACCTACGACAAAATGTGGACCGTGTTTAGCTCTGCTGCAAACGTCTGCCACAGGAGTGCACAGCAAGGCTTTTAAGAAGATTAACACTTAAAAACAATTATTTGTTTGATAAAAATTATAGCAAATATGTGTCTGAGCTGAACTTTTCTTTAATAAATGAATAATTTTAGCAGGATAAACACCTAAAAAATATATTTGTTAGCTGACATTATTGTAAGAGTGTGTCTCAGTTTAATTTTTGTTAATAAATGATTACAAATCAGCTTATTTTATAAAAAGCCATAAATAGGTCGCACCTGAATATAGGTCGCAGGGCATGTAAAAATGATAAAAAGCCGCGACCTATATTCCAGAAAATACGGTAATCAGAAGCTTTGTGTCTGTGAGCTGAATCAAGTTTTCTTCAAAGTCACTGTGCTGGTCCACATGCAGGAAGAACTCCATGAGGTCCTGTCTCCACTCAAACACAGAGTAAATGAAATGTCCCACCATGATGAAGTGGTTCTCAGGAGCTCTCCATGGAGTATTTTCCCTTATCATGTGCCATATTCCTAGAAACACAACGCTAACAAGAAGTTCTGTATCTTATCTCCTGACTTTATGAGACAGAATCTGGTTGTTGGCTTTACTGATCCACACCAGTTTCCCCCAGTTTTTTTATTTATTTAATTTCATTATTTTACCCATATCTTGTTTGCTATCTCAGCTTGCCACATCAGCTGTCTGAAAAAAAAAAATAGTTGTAGAAAAACTCATCCTTGAGTAGCACTGAACAAGGTCCTTTTCAAAATGTCTTTAACCATTTTATTGTCTGTCAGTTTTACTGCTGGAGTTGCTCTTTCTGTTAGAAATATAATCTTGTAGAAAAGTTGGACTTGACAAAGGCGATGCTAACAAGGTGGCCACAAAATGTATGTCTGCCATAACTGCTTTGGACATCAACTGCTGACAACCAGCAGGACATGCGAGGGCGTTCCCTAAAAGGCTAAGCTAACGTGTTTTTGGCCCCCACCTACTCTAAGTCCATTGTGATTGGTTAATTTTCCTGTCTGTTAACAAACTCATCCTGCAGATCCTCAGACCAAAGGGTCCAGCATACTCATCCAAAGCCGAACTGTAGACTTGCAGTCATCATAGTAAAAATAAATAAACAAATAAAATAAAAATTTGTATTGTATTGTATAATTTTATTAATTTCATATTAAACCAGACTGAAGACCCACTTGTTCAAAAAAGCTTTCAGTGTGTAACTTTTATTACTTTTGGTATTTTAATATGTAGCATTTTTTATTTCCATTGCCTTTTTATTTCCACTTGTTCAAATAAGCTTCCAGTGTGTAACTTTTATTACTTTTGGTATTTTAATATGTAGCATTTTTTTATTTCCATTACCTTTTTATTTCCACTTGCTCAAAAAGCTTTCAGTATGTAACTTTTATTACTTGTGTTATTTTAGTATGTAGCATTTTTTATTTCCATTGCCTTCTTTTATTGCTGTTGTTTCTTATTCTATTTTCATTGATTTATTGTTCCAGTTTATTCATCTTTTTATCCTGTTAAGCACCTTGGTCAATGCAAGGCATTGTAGGAAGGTGCTATACAAATAAAGTTTATTATTATTATTATTATATCTGAACACGACGTCTTCGAGAGCAGATCAGACAGAGGAGGGGCAGCTGTCAGCTCCTCCGATGGAGATAAATTTTTCACGTTTACTTATTTTTGGGATGAAGTGAAAACTGCGCTTTGAACAAACGTCTACCCGACAGCAACACCCACTGACCCAACACGAAGTAACCATTGCAATTAATTAGAAATAAACAAAAAAACAAACGTGAAAAATACAGCCAGTAGACTGGGCTTTAACTGCTGCTCTCACTTCCGGCGGAAGACTTACACATAATTTGCGCAAGGCATCATGGAGGCTAGGAATAAGGTGGATAGCACAACCTATTCCAATACTTCTCTTCCTCCTTGAGAAGTTTGTTTACATTGATATTTGAACATTATGTCCTTTATCACCTTCATCCATCATTTTTATTCAGCAATATCCAATTTTAACTTCTTTGCCTTGACTGGTCTTATGTGTCATACATTTCTGGGCATTTCTGCTGATCTTTAGTTACTGAAAGTGAAAATAAAGAGAAAGACACATTCTGATTCAAGCATGTTTAATGTAAAGTTTTTTGGCAATTATTTTTTGACTATTGGAAACAAGCATTTATTTATTTAATTGTTGGTGCATTTACTTTGTATTTGGGTAAAGTATTTCTTTCACATGAAATCTATTGTCTGACTTTACAATCTATTTTAAGTCACTTGTGTGATGACACAGTCCTCACAAATGTGTTTAGGTGCTGCTGATTCTTCAGTTCAGTGCTGCTGCTTCTTGGCAACTAAACACATTTAAATGTGTCTTTATGACAGGAAGCTCATAACAAAGTGTACGTAGGCTACAGCTTAAAACTTGGCTCTTTGCTAAGTTGTCTGTTTTGTGTAGAATCAACTCTGGTTCATCAATGGACTCTTTTATTTTTAATGTATTTACAGATCTGAGTTGTACACGTGACCAAATCAGTTTCTCTGAGAAATGTAAAGGACTTAGCTGAAAACAAGATTTAAAAGCAAGAAGAAGAAAAAAAAAAGGCTCTAGCAATTTGGCTTTTCATAAAGATTGTAGAAATAATACTCAGACTAACTCACTTTGTAAAGATTAGAACGTTTCAGTTTTTTCGAAGATGCAGCTTGAGTGCCGAATGATTGCTAAAATTTCACTTAAAAAAGCTGACAGTATTTGTAAGCTAAAAAAACTAGCTTAAAGCTAACAGTTGAAAACACTTGCTAACAGTTAAAAGTAGCAAAAGACCAGCTAAATTTTAATGTAGCAACAGGATAAGCTAAAAATAATAAAACAGTACTAGAAGCTACAAATAGCAAAAGGCTAGCTAAAAAAAATCTTAGCTAAATACTAAAAGTAGCAAAAGGCTAGCCAAAAGCTAAAGTAGCCAGAAAGTAAAAATAGCAAAAGGCTAGCTAAAAGAAAAAAAAGTATCTTAGCTAAAAACTAAAAGTAGAAAAAGGCTAGCTAAAAGATAAAAGTTATAAAACAGTAACTAGCTAAAATAGCAAAAGGTTAGCTAAAAGAAAAAATCTGCTAAAAACTAAAAGGCAAAATAAATAACTAGACAAAATAAAAATATTCAAAAGGCTAGCTAAAATGAGCAAAACATTAGCTAAATATTTTAAGTATTTTAAGAAGAAAAAAAAAGAACAAGTATATTGAATCAGATTTTAATGAGAACACTATTTTTTAACAAACCCAAGAGTTTCCACCATTTTTTTTCTTTTATCAATAAAATTAAACATTTTGAAATGTATAGCTACAAAAAAACAAAAATCCTAGCACACATCTTCTGAATGTTTGGATACATGACTGCTAATTAAGCACAATGTTTGCAGAAGCAGTTAGCTTGCAAGTGATGTGTGTAAAAAAAAATTAAAACAATTTGTGCATTTGTTGAAAAAATCCTATACTCTTCAGAACCAAAATGGAAAAATATCGGTAGCTCAAGTCATTTGCACAGGATGGTATAGGAAAGCATCAGCTGTCATCCTGAAGGCAAGTCAACAGGACTGAAACAGAAACCCTCATCTGCCATCCAGCCTCACAGGACAACCCTTCTGCCTTCCAGCATCAATATCTGCCAGTGTGTTTAACATCATCCTTCACAGTTATACTGACAGTGTTGTATCTGAGGAGAAGTGACACCAGACCCACAAGGATTCAGTCAAGCTCGCTGCGCTGTTCACCTTTCTCTTTGCATCTCAAACCAAAGCCCTCATGTTCTCCTGGAGCGGCGGTGGGACTCGTGGGTTCCTCTGATACTTTATGTTTTCAAATGCCTCCCCAAAACTTTTGATATTCAGACCACAACCTGTATAACAGCCCGGATCACAACTGTGAGTCCTGATGGTGAAAGGGGGCTGGACCCTCAGGCAGATAAATGTTCAAATGTCCAAACAATGTGATATTCTGCCTGTTATTTTTCCAGCACAGGAGAGGAAAGGTGAAACATCATGAGAGAGATGTGAACAATAAAACCTGGAGGGACCCAAAGGACAGCAAGGACACATCAGTGAATGGGTGATTTGAGAGCAAGCTGAGATGAAAGATTTTCTTTTGTGCAGCCTCATTGATCTTTTTCCTCTAAATATCTCTAAGCCATTTTTCATCATTATGGGAAAAGCACACAGAAGACCATGTGTAGATCAGAGAACCGAGAAATGAAAAAATAAAAAAACATTATAATTTGGCCTTGGAGATTTTAAACAACCCTAGAAATCCAGCTGATACTAAACTCTGCCCATATTTTTGGTTTTATTGGTATAGAGTTCACTGTCTACTTTTTGTGCAACTTTGGACTCATGTCTTATTTTTTAACCTCATTTTATTGCCTTTAGTTCTACCCCTTGGTTTGGACTTTTGAAAGCCTGTTTAATACACTTCCTCTTTTAACTGTTTGTCTAAGAGGCATGACCTAATGATGGGCCATTTCTCAGTCCCATGCACACATCTCTCTGTCTCATTGTGTCTGCAGGCCTTTTTATTGACAGAGTAATTTGCTCTGATCTTGTTCTGCCGTCTCGTGGGTGCTATGTGTATTAATTACCATCTATTCATCTGAGGCTGTTCATCCTTTTCAGCACGCCACAAAGCAGCGGTTCCAGGCTACTTCTTCCCAGCTTCTGTCACATTTCCTGATGCTTGGGCAGAAGAGTGCATGCCTGTGGGAGATGAGTGACAGGAATGCTTGTGCTCTATAAGGAAGCAAGTTATATTTTTTATTACACAAACGCAAAGGCAAAGATATTTTTTTTCTTGTGTCTGTGTGTATGTTCATTTGACTGTAGACTTAGCAAAATATTTTATGAACCAGTTCACAAATTTTAATAAAACTCTCATTAAGTAATCAATGGACATGCATCTACAACTCTTTACCATTTGGAGTCAACCCAATTCAAGATGGCTGCCACAGCTAATTGATCAACACAAACATTATTTTAATGAGCTAACATTTTGTGTGTTAGTAGCTGAGACTAAGCCTCACACAATTTGTTTTGCTTAAAACCTTGGAATTAACTGCATTAACCCTGTTTGTCAGAATGTACTGACAGACAGCAGCATTTGTAAATCTGGAGGCAGGAAATCTGGAGTGGTAGACAAGTATGTTAGACTGGTACAGGACATGTATGAGGACAGCAGGACAGTGGTGAGATGTGCTGTAGGAGTGACAGATAGCTTCAAGGTGGATGTGGGAGTGCATCAAGGATTGGCTCTGAGACCCCTTCTTGTTTGCTGTAGTGATAAACCGACTAACAGATGAGGTCAGGTAGGAATCCCCATGAACTATGATGTTTGTAGATGAGATTGCGATCTGTGGTGAGAACAGGGAACAGGTGGAAGAGAACTTGGAGAGGTGGAGGTATGCACTTGAAATAAGAGAAATGAAATTCAGCCGTAGTAAGACAAAGTATATGTGTGTGAATGAGAAGGAGACAGGTGGAACAGTGAGGCTACAAGGAGCAGAGGTCACAAAGGTGTAGGACTTTATGTAATTGGGGTCCTCTGTCCAGGAAAATGGGGGAGTGTGGTAAAGAAGTGAAAAAGAGAGTCCAGGCAGGATGGAAAAAAGTTTCAGGCGTGATTTGTGACAAAAGGGTGTCAGAAAGGTCAAATAAAATGTTTACAAGACAGTGGTGAGACTTTTGTATGCAGTGGCATTAACAAAACAAGATAAATAACTGGAAGTAGCAGAAATCAAGTGTTATTTACGTCCTAACATAAGCTGAATTGTAATCAGTCATTAACAAAAATTTAACTCAGAAACACTAATTCAGCTAACAATTATTTTAGGGGTTTCTGTAGTTAAATATTAATGAAATCAGCTCGCGCTGAGGTTGTTGTTTGAATGAGTCCCGCCCCTGCTGCAAACAACGAATCAAATGTGAGCAGTACATGACGTCAAACTGGGTCCGTGGGGCTCGGCCCGATAAGAACCACGGTGGAGATGGTTCCAAAACGAGGGCGGATCCCGGGCGGAAAAGGAAAATGCGAACATGCCAAACCCGGGTTAGAAGCAGGGTGGAGCCGGGGAGAGCCGGGGAGGGTCGTGCAGTGCGAAAACGGCTTCTCTGAGCTACTGGAACCATATGTTTTCTCTTGGGCAGTGAGATCATCCCATTAGCTGATTTTGGCTGTTTCAAAAACAAGATTGAAGCTCAGAGATCGAGAATTTGCAGTCATGGGCCCCAAACTTTGGAAAAATCTTGTTCTATTTTTGCTTCATCCATGATTTCAATGTGCTCAGAAACCATCAAAAGCAATGATTCAAAAGAAACCATCAAAAGCACTGCTTAAAAAAATACTTTAGTTCATATGTGTCAAACTCTAGGCCCGGAGGCCAAATGTGGCCCTCATTGACATCTTATCTGGCCCTCAAGATGATATGTGAAACGTAAAATACTTCTATCTCTTGAATTTTTTCAGTAATCTTGCATTATGATGTCGAAAGCACAACAGAAAACATCAAATGAGGCCAATCAAACCCTGTGACCAAGAAAAGATTTAAGCTAATGTAGTTTCTGAAATTGGCCCTTATTTTGAAAATGGTTTTAATTTTGGCCCCCTATTGTAAGTGAGTTTGACACCCCTGCTTTAGTTTAATTAATAAATGAAATAAACGTTTTATGCATCAAACCTGCAAAACTAAGATAAACTAACTGGAAGTAGCAGAAATCAAGATGTTGAGATTCTCCTTAGGAGTGACAAGAATGGGAATGAGATCATCCGAGGTACAGCACATGTTGAACAACTGGGAGATAAAGTTAGAGAGGTCAGACTGAGATGGTTTGGACATGTCCAGAGGAGGGACAGTGGGTAAGACAAATCTCTCTTGTAAATAAGTCCCAGAGCCTCAATGGGATTAACCTGTCTAAATAAAGGTTGAATGAGTATATTGGTAGAAGGATGTTAGAAATGCAGCTGCCAGGAAAAAGCCAAAGAAAAAAGCCAATAAAAGATATATGGATGCAGCTAGAGAGGACATGGAGGTAGTTGGAGTGAGAGGATGCAGAGGACAGAGTGAGGTGGAGGAAGATGATGATGCTGTGGAGACCCCTGAAGAGGGAAAAGTTGAGTGAAGAAGACAGAAGAACACTTCATGAAAAGCCCACTCCCCACCAAAAGCATTGACTTACACAGCACAGTTCCAGGCCAGACCAGGCATCACCTTGATACTTAATTTTTCAGTCAGGGTACTCTGCTTAATCACTCAGTGCTTCCCTCTTTATGCATGTCGGGAACGACTTCTGACTCATTTGGGCCTCATGCAAGAACATGTTCGTATTTTTATCCTAAATTTCTCCTACTTTTGTTCGTACGAAGCGTTCGTACGAACATGCCACGTCAGATTCAAATCATTCAACAAACTCCTATCCCTCAGGAAAAGTGTGTAAATGAGTTGCGTAAATATGATGAATCCCACCTGTTCTATTGACCTGCGCGTGCACGCGGAGAGGTTATTTACATAATTCCCACCCCTCAAAACACCATATAAGGCTACGTTTCCTGCCTCGGAGGCAAAACGTGTTCGTTCATAAAATGACAGCGAAAAGTAAAAAAGAAGAACTCTACCGGTGCGGAGATAGAAGTTCTGCTCTCTGAGGTCAAGAAAAGAAAATCTGTCCTTATTAGCAGCGTCACTCATGGGATTAAATGACCAACTAATGCCAAAGAATGTATGTTTATAATAAATGTGTACCTAAAAATATACACTCGTCCTGGTGATTAACTGGTTAAAAGCATTGCACCGCTTAACGAGACCTCGTGGGTTCGATTCCCACAAGGTATGCCTATTTTTTTTTTCCTTCCTTCTTTAGATTATTTATTCATTCCAGATTAAAAAGACTTTATGCTTCATTTCTTGTTGTATTGTAAATAGTTTTCTTGTGTTTTTTAAATCTGGAATGAATTAAAAGGAGAAAAAAAAAACGTTGTCCCATGTGGGACTTGAACCCATAAGGTTTGGAACTGCAACACAACACTCTCCTCATTGAGCTATCTGAGATCTATGACAGCAACAGAAGGAGGTCAACCTAAAGTCTGTGTTACCGAAGTCTGCGTTACCGAGACAAATTAAACTTAAATTAATTCATAATTTAAGTTGGTTTCAGTTTGAGATCTTCATATTAATATTGTAGTGTTAGAAAACGGCATTGATAACAAATTGATTTTAATTTAAATACTTTAATCCGTTAGTCATTATTACATTTAAAATTATAATTCGACTTCAAACAGAACCTATTGTCAAAAACAATTGTGGTGCGTGACTTTTTTAAACTCTAAATATTTTCTAAATAACGAAATATGAAGTTATTAGTGGAGAAATTCCGTCTGGATGACAGCAGACTGACGCTCCTAAAATATACGACAGGTCCGGACCACTTGTAAATTTTGTTCGTATCTGAAAAAAATCTTAGGATACGAAAACATTGTTGAATGCCACAAATGATCCTAAACCACTCGTACGCACAGTTTAAGAACAAATCTGTGCGTACGAACGGTTCATGCATGAGGCCCATTGTGTCAGTTTGAAGCCAATAAGAGAGACTTCAACATAAGCAAACCTGAACAGGATACAAACAAGAACAACTCATTCCACACTCAGAAACATCATAAACAGAAATACTACAAACAATTTCCGCAAGGCTACCCAGCATGCTTTACAGCTCACAGTCTCTCTGGGACTCTTTCACAGAGAAAACTTTGTGAGTTTGGGGGAAAATAAAATAAAGATTAACAGAGACACACATCTTTGCTTCAATCAGGGGCCTACTAATATCCCTGTTTATGTGTTAATAATGTTTAATTATACAAATTAAATGAGCAGAAACACGAGTTGAAAGGCTGCACATTCTCATGGGGGCTCGTTCTGTCTCTGTCCTGCTGTTTGGGGAGATCTGGTAAACTCATCATATCAATGTGTGATCACCCGCAAGCTGGATTAAACAAAAACAACCAGATTTTTTTACTGGGGGAATATTGATGATGACACACAGCAGCTTTGTAATTAGTTTAAAAGTGATTAAGCATAAATAGGATGGGTTAAATTAGTTAATTCATTATAGTAAATTACATGAAGGAGATGTTTGACGTGCATCGTGCTCGCTTTCAGCCCAGCTGAGTTCTGCTCCGCCTTTTTGGGTTCCACTCAAAGCTCACACATGAGCGAGACGTGGCGCTTCACCTGTGATTTATGAACCGCCCAAGGAAGAACTGCTCTGTGCGGCCATTTCATTGTAAATGAGAACTGGTTCTTAATGGACCCTCCTGGAACAGCCTCATGTCGGTCATTCAGATAACATCAGAAACGGTCAAATGGTTTTTTTTGGGGGAAAAGTTTAAATATTTGGCAAGTCAGAGATGTTAGAATCATATTTGTGTTAAATAGAAGGCATAGTGTGTCATTTTTGTTTTTAATACAGGTAGTCCCCGACTTACGATGGAGTTCCATTCCTGCGCTGCGTCGTAAAGCAAATTTCGACGTAAGTCGGAACATACGTCCAAACTGCACCTTATACGTACAGTACTGTATTTTACCAAGCACTTAGTCTATCCTAACACAGTACCCTACATAATTGTAAAAAAAAAAACACATACATTTGGGAGCCATAATGAAGGGAAAAAAAGAGTTAATAACCTACTGGAATGCTAGTGAAGCAATCTCCTCCACTCCTCCATCCCTCCTCAGTATTCTCCATTTGTTTACGTCGTAAAACCGCCGTCCATAAAACAGCTACTTTTCCACAGCTGCTGCCTGTCCAGCTTAGTCCAGCAAGTTTTGTTTTGTTTTTGAATGTCCAGAGGACCAGACTTAGCTTTTTTAGAGAGTACAGGGCAGTATTTCTCCACCGCTACGTTTAGAACGTAAAACCGGAAACTGCGTAACTCGGCTTTTCAAAATACATTTTTCAAAATACATTTTATTTTTATTTTTTTATTTATTCTTATTGTTTTTTATGGGAGATGCATGTCGTAACCACAAAACGTCGTAACTCAAGGCCGCCGTAAGTCGAGGACTACCTGTATTGTTTCATATTAGATTATTGCTACTTTTATTGCAAGGAAATAAATCTTGAAAAGTAATTTATTTGAATTACAATTTTAGGTTCTGTTTATCGCATTAACTATTCAATGCAGCAAAATAAATACATTTAAAAGGTAAACATTGTATTAATTGGTTTATTTACATAATTACTTAAAATGCTGGAGGTCCAGCTCCTGAGCTGTTGACTTTCAATAACTGTGGCCCCCTGAACATTTAGTTGAAAAGCCCTGTCTTATAAAACTACTGGACACATTGTAAAGTCCTCGGAGCTTCATCTCTAAGAAGCATCATGTTTCTGTCCAGTTGCCAATATTGCCAAATAGCAGGAAGTTTTATGGGACTGTTGCCAACTGTCCATGATGTAGATGCAAGAGAAAATGCAACCCTAGGTTGATCAGACAGTGCAGATGATAGGAAAAGAATTACCGGTAAATAAACCATTTTAATCCATTCAAGTGCAACTCTGAGGTTAAGATACATCACTTTCAGATCACACCATCCATCCCATTTTGAATCAAAAAGAACTTTGTAAAAGAAGAGCTCCACTATCGACCGAAAAACACCTCAAACACAGCTCAGCAATATGAATATTGATAAGTCCCAGCATTTCCAGGCCCAATGAGACAAAACTGGAGCTTTCAATTCAATTCAGTTTATTATTTATACAGTGCCAAGTCACAACAGAAGTCATCTCAGGGCACTGAACAGAAACATTAATATATAAGAATGATAGGTTAACAAAAAATTCATACAATAATAATTTAACACTATTTATCTGAGTAGCAGACTGCTTTGAATTTAACTCCATCACAGAA
>JBBPBX010060389.1:0-21461 GCA_038048925.1 Garcialebias charrua
TTTTTTTCTCCTTTCTTTTCACTTTACTTTTTAAACATACTTATATACAATAACATTCAGAGTTCCCCAAAAAATAAATAAATAAAACAAAACAAACAAACAAAAAAAAGGGGGGGGGGGGTAGAGTAGAGCATCTAATCTGACATGAGCAACTAAATAGTAGTCAGCAAAAACAAAAAAAGGAGGCAGTTATATCATTTAGTCAACATTTATACAGCCGGTATCAAGATCCAGGAATGTTCCATTTCTTCCAGTATTTGTTATATTTTACAGTGTCAAGTCTTAATGAAAAAGTCATTCGCTCCATTACATGAATTTCCTCAATTATATCCTTCCAGTCCAGACATGATGGTGGTTCCACTTCAAGCCACTTACGAGTTATAGCTTTCTTTGCACCTGCTTAGTAATATTAATACGAGATATTTGTCAGATTTCCTCAGTCCATAGGGCAAATTACCCAAGAAAGCCACAGTAAAATCACAGCCAGGTTCAAGTTCATTTTAGAATTAATCTCCTTTATCACTTCTGACCAGTAGGGTGCGATCTTGGTACATTCCCAAAAGATATGAAAGTGTCCTGCATAGACATTCCCACAGTTTCTCCAACATTTTGCCTTTTCAATATCATTATAATATTTGCTTTGAATATTAGGTGTGATGAAAAAATGTACCATGCATTTCCAGGAAAATTCCTTCCATAGGTCAGAACTTGTCGTGTGAATCACAGAATTACATATATTAAACCAAACATCATCTGTTATTGTTATCCTGGCTTCTTTTTCCCATTTAACCTTAATATATGTTGTATTACATTTTCTCCCCATTTGTAAACATAAATATAAATTAGATATTATTTTTTTGGGAGGTCTACCATTGCTTGAATCCATTAATATTTTAAGTATACCTGTCTTGTCCTCCTCCAATAATTTTATACTTTTATTGTAATAATGTCTTAATTGGAGATATCTAAAAAAGTCAAGTTTTTCTAAATTATATTTATCTTGAAGTTGTTTGAAGCTTTTTAATTCATTATTATCTGTGATTTTTAAATAACTCGTTATACCTTGTTGTGACCACTGTGCAAATCTCTTATCAATTCTTGCAGGGTGAAAATCACTGTCATAAGCTGGCCATCTTAGGATCCGAGCATTTCTTTCAATTTTTTCTTGTTTTAATATTTTATGCCATATGTCCAGCGGTACTTTTATCCATGAGGGTATTTGGGCAGAATCTATATGTTTTTTAATCAGACAATGATCTCCGAGCCAAGATTGTAGCGGTATATCACTATAAGACAAGTCGATCTCTTTCCATTTAGCTTCACATGATGGGTCACACCATCCAATTAACACTCTCATCTGTGCTGCTCTATAATAATCCTTTAAATTAGGTAAAGCCCATCCACCCTTTTCCTTCGACAATTGTAATGTCTTTAATTTTACTCTTGGTTTATGTTTAGCCCATATAAAGTTTGAGATTATTCTATCCCATTCGCAAAATTGTTTATCATGTAACTTTATAGGCAAAGCCTGAAAAAGATAAAGGAACCTGGGTAGGATGTTCATTTTTATTATATCTATTCGATTATGTAAGTTTGTGGTTAATAATGACCAACGCTGTAAATCCATTTTAATCTCTGCTGTCAATGGTATATAATTATGTTCAAAAAGGTTGGATAGCTCTGTAGGAATTTTAATTCCCAAATATTTTATAGATTTATTCGACCAATCGAACCTGGACATTTTCTGTATTCTTAATGATGGCTGATAATTATATGAGAGGACTTGTGTTTTCTGTAAATTTAATTTATACCCTGAGTAAGTACCAAATATTTTAAGTAATGAAAGAAGGTTAGGTAAGCTAGTTTCTGGTTTAGTTAGTGTTACGAGCACGTCATCAGCGTAAAGGCATATTTTGTGTTCTATACTTTTAATAGTTACCCCCATAATATTCTTGTGTTCTCTGATGGCTTGTGCTAAAGGTTCAATAAAGAGTGTAAAAAAAGTGGGACTCAGTGGGCATCCTTGGCGACACCCCCTTTTTAATTGTATTTTATCTGATAAGTCTCCATTGATCTTAATCCTTGCAGAAGGAGACTCATACAAGGACTGAAAACAGCGTATGATTTGATTATTAAAACCAAATCTTTCCAAAGTTAAATAAAGATAGTTCCAACAAACTGAGTCAAACGCCTTTTCTGCATCTAAACTAACAACTATTGATTCTGTGTTTTTCATTTGGTCTATAAGGTGAAGAGCTCGTCTCAGGTTATCATGAGTTTGCCTATTATGAATAAAACCTGTCTGATCTGTGTCTGTCATTTCTGGGATAATCAATTTCAACCTTTCTGCCATTATTGTTGCAAATATCCTGTAATCAATGTTTAAAACTGATATTGGTCGATATGAACCACATTCTGTTTTATCTTTACCTGGCTTAGGGATTACTGAGATCACTGCTCTTCTCCAAGATGGTGGTATTTCCCCTCCAGAGAGTATATAATTAAAGCAGTTCCCAAGCAGTGGGATGAATAGCTTTCTGAAGTATTTATACCATTCCGCCGGGTAACCATCTTCGCCTGACATCTTATTCCCTTTCATTTTTGAAATTGTTTTGTTGATCTCCTCCTCAGTTATTTGTTTTATAAGCCTATTATTTTGGTCTGTACCTATTGATGGTAAATCCAAAGAAGCAAGAAATGCCTTCACTGGAAATGGATCTATTGTATGAGGCTGTGTATATAATTCGGTATAATATAATTCAAAAGATTTTTTAATGTCTCTAAGAGAGTGATTTATCTTTTTATCTGTTGGATTTTTAATTTTTTCTATAAACCTATCAGCTTGTTGCTTACGTATTCTCCATGCAAGTAATCTCTTTGATTTGTGTCCGTTTTCATAGTAGTTCTGTTTAAGAAATTTTGCTTTTTTCTCTATCTGGTCTTCATATAAGTAGTTTAAAGCTTGTTTTGTTTCATTTATTTGTAGTAGGGTATGGTCATTATTATTTTCCATGTATTGTATTTCTAAAGATTTTAATTTTATAGTAAGATCTTTTAAACATTTTTCTTTTTCTTTTTTCTTATGGGAAGACCACATAATTAATTTCCCTCTTAGAACTGTTTTTGCTGCATCCCATAAAATACAGGGAGAAATATCCTCTGTGTTGTTATGGTCCATAAAGTCTTTGAATTCTTTTTCTACAAAGTTATCAAATTTAATGTCGTTTAGTAAACTATTATTAAATCTCCACAGGGTTTCTTTACGGTCATTATCCAGATGGAGTGTCATGTATACTCCGGCATGATCAGATATATCTCTCACCCCTATATCACAGTTTATTATTCTTTGTCTGTCAACATTTTGTATAAAAAAATAATCTAATCTTGAATGCATCTGATGAGAAAAGGAAAAAAAAGTATATTTCTTCTCTTGAGGGTGTAAGTTCCTCCAAACATCCACTAATCTTAATTCTTTCAGCATTCTTTTAATGTGTTTTGCTTCTGTCTGAGCTTTGGTAATTTTGTTGGACGAGTCTAAAAAAGGATTTAAATGGACGTTCCAGTCTCCCCCACTTATCAATATCCCAGATACTTCTGTTGTGATCATAGTAAAGATTTTTTTAATAAACTGCTTATCATTTCCGGGTGGTCTATACACATTCAATAAGGTGACTTCTTTATTATCTATATAGCCTTTTACCAATATATATCTTCCTTCTTTATCTTTAATTTGTGAGGAGAACTGAAAATTCAACTTATTAGATAATAAAATTGCGACTCCTCTAGAGTTCTTTTTTGCATATGAAGAAAAAAACACATTTTTAAACCCCATTTTGTTTAGTTTTTCATGCTCAGTAGTAGAAAGATGTGTTTCTTGCCAAAAAATTATATCTTGCTTTTCTTTTTTCATCTTTGCCAATGCTTTTTTTCTTTTAATAGGATTATTTAAACCATTGACATTAAGAGTAATTACCTTATATTGTTGCTTCACTTCTGTCATTAATATATAAACATAAAAATACTTAGTGTTTTCCAGATGCTCTTATGGATAAGGGGGGGTCTGCAAAAAAACAAAACAATACATAACATACGTGACTTCCAATAGTGAGGTACCAGTCCACCTTCTGTATAGTGAGGAGAGTCCCTGGGGTCCCAGGGGGCTCCTCGCGGTGCTGCCCTTCGACTCTCATCCATCCTGGCAGCGCCCATGGAGAAAGCGGTCCTGATCCCACAGCACGGTCATTCTGAATACTTGTACTGTATAGAGGATTTTCAGATAATCACAAAGTATTGTCATCGCGTCTGAAAGCCCTGAGTTTTTCCTTGAAGTGCTCCGCTCGCGTTTCTCGGGTCCACCGCTGAGTTCCGTCCGCTCCTTCCCGGGAAAGGGTACTCGAACTGGGTTGTGAGGTGTCCTTCCCTGGTTTGTCCGCCGATTCAAACATGTTCCTCTTCTTCATGTCATCCGATGCGTCCTGTGCGTTGTTGTAAATCACAGTGCCACTCTCATAAAACACACGAAGCTTGGATGGATACATGGATTGGAAGCGGATTCCCTTCTCTTTTAAGATCTTCCTGATGGGGTTGTATGCTTTACGTTTAGCAAGGATTTCATTAGGGAAATCTTGATCAAAGAACACCCGCTTTCCTCTCAATTGTATCATCTTCTTACCCCATGCTGAATGAAGCACACGTTCCTTCGTTGAAAATTCCAAAAAGTTCACTACAATGGATCTAGGGTTGGAGCCGGGCGGGGGTTTGGGCCCCAATGATCGATGACAACGTTGTATACCCAGCGTGAGGTCCGTGAGTGAGAGTTCAGTTTTTATAAATTGCTCTATGAACTTATGCAAGTTCTCACCTTCTTCTCCCTCGGTTATCCCGTGTATACGGATGTTATTCCTTCGTGAACGGGCTTCCAGGTCAGTTAGACGTGTTTGCATGTTTTCTTGCAGCTTTAATGTGTGGCTCAGGACGTCTTTGACGTCCATGTTGAATTCCTCCACCTCAGTTAGCCGCTGCTCCGCCTCCTCGACTCTGCTTTTCACGTCTTTCAGGTCTGTAACAATGTCATCCAGTCGTTTCCCCATCTCTTCTCTAAACTCCGACATTTCTTTTTTTATAAGTCCTGACTGGTCAGTAATGGTGTGGTCACACCGAGCAGCGTTTTTACCTCCAAAGCTTCCAGCCTCCATGTAAAGTCAATGGTGGACGCACTCAGGCACCTCCTGGTGTCTGGTCGCGTGCGTGTTGAGCGTGCTGAGTAGCGTTTTTTCGTGCACGTGAACCGGCTTCCACCTCCAAACCGAGCATTCAACATGTTGAAGATTTCGCGGTTCAAACTTTCAAACGCCGCTCAACTCCACCTGATTGGTTGGTGTGTCAACCAATCAGGGAGAGTCGGGGGGCAGAAGAGAGGGGGCAGTGGGAGAGTCCCTATGTGACGCGGAAACGAGGGTGCGCGCGCACTATGTGACGTATTGTTTGTCGGAAAAAAAGAAAAGACTCGCGAGCTCGTGGACTATGGAAGAGAAACTCATTGTAGCTGTGTGTTCGCGACAATTCCTTCACGACCAGTCAAGTCTGCTCGACAGAGACGGAAATAAAAGGCTCCTCGCCTGGCGGAGTGTGTAAGCTCCTCCCACACCCCGTCACCACAGCAACGAAGCCGCCGCAACACTACAGTTTGGACAACACTGGGTAGCGCGTCCACTTCCGTGCGTGAGGAGCGTTTTCGGAGGTAAAAACGCTGCTCGGTGTGACCACACCATAATTTGTTTTTTGAGGTTCGTCTGAACTTCCTTCAGCTCCGAGAGAATGCTAGCTCCCATAGCTTCCATAGCTTTATCCATTGCTAGCTTGCTACCATCGGAAGCCTCCGTCGTTAAAGCGGGTGATTCTTTCGTGTTTTCCTGCTGGTTTCCTCTCGTCTTCTTCATGTTACTCCCCGACTAACATGTGAGTACAAAAATGTTTTTTTAGTTATTTTTGTCGAGAGAGTAGGTCGACCGTCTGGGAGCTCAGGAATCAAGCTGTTGCTCGCTCCTCCGCCATCCGGAAGTTCCCCCGGGATGAACCAGTCTTTGCCGTAATGTATTTTGGGGTTTAAAAGCTACTGGGACGTTGTGCTTAGAAAATAAACGTCTCAGTTTCTCTTAAACTCCAACAACATATTTCATTCAACCTTTATTTAGTCAGGTAAATCTTTTGAACCTCATGGGCTCATTTACGAAAGCGACCTGCTAAAACTAAAGAACAATGAACAGCAGTGGTAGAATTTCCTTAAACAATAAACAATAAACAAACAAACAATAAACATAGAATGACCACTGGTCTCCTTCTTTTCACCTGATGGCTGGCTGGAGTCCTGTTTGGGTTTCTTCTCTGCTTTCAGGAAGGCCCAGCAGTTAGGATATCCACATTGCAAAGCCCGTCTTGTGTGGGATTTCTCCTTCCGTCTGTCTCCTGAGTTAGTGGGGACGCTGTCTGCTCTGTGGTAAAGAGTCCTGATGAACTGTACATGGAGGAGGTAGAAAAGAGAACCTTGACGTCCTTTTCAGGGAGACCACCAAGTCATTGGTTCAGGTATGTTGACGACACCTGGGTAAAATTAAATCTCAGGAAGTCCAACATTTCACTGATCACATCAACTCTATGGATAAATATATCAAGTTCACACGAGAAGATGTAAAAAATGGCAGGTTGGCTTTCTTGGACTGTGATGTCTCAGTTTCTGATAAAGGAAATTTGCAAACTGAGGTGTACCGCAAACCCACTCACACAGACCAGTATTTACAGTTTGACTCCCATCACCTTCTGGAGCACAAGTTAGGAGTCATCAGGACTCTATCACAGAGCAGACAGAGTATGCATAGGCCTATGTCTTGTTTTTTTAAGCTCATCAACAGAGGCGGTTCCTTATATGGGCAACATGGGCGGCCGCCCAGGGCGGCCTCCAGCAGGGGGCGCCCGGGGCGGCATAACATTGCGCAGTTTAGGAAAAAGGAGACACCGCTCCTCGTTTTTTTAAAATTAAATCTTTTACAACCTTTTTTTAACAACATATAACACAGAACACCACTACCAGCGGTAGTGAGCCGCAGGTTAGCCCCACCCTTCATTTATTTACATGTCATCATCAGTTTATCACCGCAGCAGCTGTGTGGGCTGCACCTCCACTTTCAGTTTAGTTTTTGTTACGTGCCCGGAGGTGACACCGTAAGTGCGGTGAGTGGAAAGATGGAAGGGAGAAAGGGTGGTGCAGAAAAGAGAAGAATTAAAAAGAGAAAGATTCTGGAAACAGACGCAGCTAAATGTACAAACATTGACACGTTTCATTCAAACAGCTGCAGTTTGTAAATGAGGACGATGAAACAGGTAAGACATAATATTAAACTTTAACTGCAAAACACTGTTCAAGTTAATTGTCAAGTCAATGAATTTTGTGGTGTGTGGCATTGTGACATAACATACTGTTATATCATTTAAATAATATTATGATGCAACGCCACATAAATGAAACTTTGTCTTGTAGCCTTTAAGAGTCAGAAGCAAGATGCAGCCCCATCAGGCAGCAGCCCAGAGTGGGGCAGGCAGGATTACTCATTAACTGAATATTATTATAATTATATAATGAAGAGGATGAGTCTGGTGAAGACCTGCTCTATATGAAAAGTGCCCTGAGATGTTAGATGATTCAACCCTTTAATGAAACTGGTCTGAATTGATCTTTGTAAAAAGGGGAGATTTGTGTTGAGTTATGACAATTTTAAAATGTGATTTTAGTGTCAGGAGTTTTTGCGTTTTTTTCCCCAACCAAAACATCACTTGGCACGGTATTTATTTTTATTTTGTTCTTGAGTCACGTGAGCTTCTGGATTATTAATATTATTATTTTCATTTACCCTTTTTAAATGTGATTTAGTGTCAGGAGCAGAGCCAGAAGTGATGAGGGGATTGTTCCTGTCAGTATGAAGGAACAGGTGAGCTGTTGTAACTGTGTGTGAACAAGCATTAGTTCCAATATAAACACTTCTAAACAAGCTCGCTATATTGTTATCATTAAAAGTAAGATAATAAATACATAAAGCAATGAAAGGGAATAGTATGAAAGTAATGTGAAATAAGCCTGCATATTTTACCACTGAAAATATATTAATTAGTTAAGTCAAAATGTGTTTTCCATATCAAATGTACTAAAGCTTTACAGATTATTGTTCTGATGCAGGCTCAGTAAATGTAGTCCTCTGGACAGATTCTTCTTTGTATCAAAAATACTTCTTCAGTCTGAGGAGCTGTGACAAACTCAGTCATCGTTCCTCCTTGATAGAGAGGAATGATGGTTTGAGAGAGGAGTAAAGGAGGCCATCTTTGTGAAAAGAAACTGTCCATCATTAAACAGAGGTGGAGGCCTCCATGTTCAACTGTCCCCCTCTTACAATGCTGTTATTGCTAGTATCTTACTGTTCATATAAAATATTTGATAATGTTCTTAAAGAAACAATTCTTGAATAATGTTCATACAGTGTTAATGCTACATCAGGGTATATGCAGAAATTCCAGAGTTGAATTTAATACCTTTTAATACCTTTTTAATACCATCAAAATATTTTTTAATACCATCACGGCACCGAGCTGTAACCGTAGCGGCAACCTGTTGTACTTCAGTTTAGAGCAACTAATTGTAAAGTGATAGATTACTGTCATTTTCTTCCTAAACTTTGGTAGTAAATGTAGTTTTATAACAATTACTGGATACATCAATTTGCTTCTTGCCTCAATAAAAGCACTGACCTACTTGTTATTTAAATCTAACCCAAGAGAAAAAGTTTAATTGTTCCCACACATAACATATCTCTAATGGCAAACAAAAACTGTAAACTTGAAAACAGAACAGTTTAGTTAAAATAATTCAACACTGAACACATGCATAATTCAAAAAGAGAGGTAGAAAAATAATAACTACTGTATTTTTCATCCTGTAAGTTGCAGTTTTTTGCATAATTTACATGCCTTGCAACTTATAGGACGAAGTGACATATTTATAGATTTTTTTCCCCATATTTATAAACCATAACACTGAAATATGACCGTTTCATTCATTCTGACTGAAAAAAAAAAAAAAAGTTCATGATATCTATTGTAGTAATAGTATGGCATGCTGTTGTATCATGTAATAGGAAAACGTGCCTATAATGACAAATTTAAAAAAGTTCAAGACAAAAACAACTGGACTTTATTTATTATACTATTTATTATACTATTATATTATACTTTATTGTTTTTTTATTGCACTTTTTAGAATTCACCATGTCCTGGATGACTGAGAATCTTCACTAGCTATTAATGACTCAATCGGCCTGCCATACTCTCCCCACCTCTCTGCTTGAACCTTCAATCCAGCAGCAAGCTGCACCACGGTGGCGAAATGCAGCTAATTTGACCATTAAAGTGCATTTATTAAGAAAATGACAGACAGAAAAACACCTCTGCTATAATTTCGAGCTAACAAATAATTGTTTAGGTAATTTTCTTGTTAAATGTCGGCGAAACGAGCCGCGCTCCTTTTTCCTGTTTGTCACCGCTGAGCGATCACGGAGCACACAGGCACTGAGGCAGCGACACTTTTTTTTTAAATAAAGCCGATTTAACCATTAAAGTACATTTATTAAGAAAACGTTAGACTGAGACACCCCTTTTGCTATAATTTCGAGCTAACAAACAATTGTTTAGGTACATTTCTTGTTAAATGTCGGAGGATAAAGCCGTGATCCTTTCCTGTTTCTTTTTACAGACATGATACCAGCTGTAGGTGCGCGCGCACACTGACTGACGATATGACGTCTTTGTTTTAGCTAAGGTCCTACTTGGAACATAAAATTAGAAAAGATAAATAAATTCACAGACCTTTTTTTAGACGACAGAACAAGAAAAATATAGTTGTGTAGGTTTAAAAAAAATTAATACCTCGTCAGATGACGTTTATTACTTTTTAATACTTTTTAATGGCCTTAATTTGTGTTAATTTCATTTACTATCTTTTACTACCTTTTACAACCCCGCGGATACCCTGTACATGTTTGTCTCAGGCTACTTCTTGTTCTGCCATTAACTCTAAAATACTTATTGAATAGTTTATATACTGTATGTAGGTAAAACTAGATGTTGAACAACCCATTAAAATACACCAGAATGCAGGAAATGGCATCTATTTTATTCCAAATTTTCTGTGAGAGGACCTCCAATGGCAACCTAGCCGGGGGTGGGGGGGGGGGGGGGCACATTGGGGTTGCTCGCACAGGGCGCAAAATAGGCTAGGACCGCCCTCTGGCTCATCAAAGCTTCATGTTGGGTTTTAGCATCATTAAAAAAATATGTTTTTCAAGTGTAATCTTACCTCGTTAACAAAAGAAACATCATCCATCAAACCCACAATTGTCTCTTTAAATTTAGAAGCCTTCCGCATTTTTAGCTTCCTTTCAATTTGCAAATGTGCAATTTTTACCATCAGTCATTTGTCAGCCATTTTAATAGTATTGTAAGATGATTTATTTTGATTTATTTTGATGTAAGATGATTTATTTGGGCAGTTACGTATTTAGGTTACTGTGTCTTTAAGAGACTTCTTCTTCGTGGGTTTTTCTTCGGTTTTTTTGGGTGTGTTCAGGTTAAGCGGGCGAAAACAACGGGAGACGCGGGCAGCGTTCATGAGGGGATGACGTTGTATTGAACAGCTGAATAAAGTCCGTGCAGCCAAGCTATTCCCTTTCAGCGTGGTTACTCTTTCTCCACCCCACGACCCTCGGATGTGTTTGTGACACTTCTCCACCTCAAGCGGTGGTGTTACACTGGTGGCAGCGGGTTTGTGGACGCTTTCAGCGATTGGAGCGGTGAGCACATGCTTAGCATGCTATTAACCTTATAGCTAATGCTGCACATGCTGATAGGCGCGTTTAGCTGCTGCTGAGGACGGACTTTTTTTTTATTCCTCCAATTTTTTTTCTACTAGTCTCAACGTCTAATACTCAGTGATGGAGAGTAACTTTTGGGAACAATTACCTTTTCATTCTGCTGCGGGTCGTACTAGGCCACAGTACAGCCACGTGTTTGTGGGAGATGGAAAAGAGGATTTTTCAAGATGGTGTAGACGTTTTGAAGTGACTGTTGAGGCTGATCCTGATGCTACTGAAGACAGTTTGGCGAAACTGTTGCCTACATACTTGGGGGGAGCTGCTTTTGGTTACTGGGACAGTTTATCCGATGCAGTTAAAACAGACTATTCAGCCACGAAGGAAAAGCTGAAAAGCGTGTTTGGACAAACTGCTTATTTGTCGACTTTCCAGAGCTACATTAATGCACGCAGCCGCCTCCCTGGTGAAGCTCTCCCTGTGTTCGCTGCAGAAATTTGCCGTCTGGTCGAGGAAGCTTTTCCAACTTATGGCGATAATGCTAAACAGGGAGAAAAATTTAGACGCTTTATTGCTGGACTTGACCCATACCTCCAACTGCGATGTCATGAACAGGGGGTTAAAACATTGGAGACTGCGCTACAGTTGGCTATTCAATCAATCAATCAATCAATCACCTTTATTTAACCAGGTAGAGCCCATTGAGATCGAGATCTCTTTTACAAGGGTGACCTGGTCAAGTGGTCAGCAGCACACGTCACATTGGCAATAGGCATTTGCACTTATCAAAAAGAAAATAAAGAAAACTACAATCACAGTAAACAGATGTTGACAGTTCAAAACCAACAGGATATGACAGATTTCTATATACATTATATACAAAACAAGCAGACAAAAAAAACAACAATGACATGTATATTGGATAAGTAGTGGTTAGAAACATCTGCAATGGTCAAGTTTCTTGATGACATTTTCTACTACGGTTGACATAAAGGATCCAGGAGAGATGAATGTTGATAGTTTCAGATCTTTCTGTAAGTTGTTCCAGGCTGAGGGGACGGCGAAGCTGAACGCTCTTTTTCCTAGTTCAGTTCTGACAGGAGGAACTGACAGGAGGACTAAATCGTTAGAGCGCAGGGAGTAATGACTGTGTGATGTTTGTATTAAGGAGGTGAGGTATGACGGGACCAGGTTTAGGAGGGTCTTGTAGATGAAGGATATCCAGTGAGTGTATCTGCGAGTGCTGAGAGATGACCAGCCAGATTTTACGTAAAGCTCACAGTGATGAGTGCGATAACTGGAGTCAGTAATGAACCGAAGGGCACCGTGGTAAATGGAGTCTAAGGACTGTAGGTATTTTGATGCAGCACTCATGTACAGCACGTCACCATAATCTAGTATTGAAGCTGCTCACCAAGCTACTAGAGTGTTCACATCCCCAGCTCCGGTGCAGTCTTCTTCTACGCCAGTTTACCCTGCTGTCTCACCTGGGTGGTCTACTCAGCTCCCTTCACCTGCTCCTCAAGGAGTCCACTCAGCTACGGGGGATGATTTCAAGAAAATGGCAAACACGATCGAAATGCTGGCGGACAAAGTTCATCAGCTACAAATGACGGTTGACCGCCAGCGTGAGGACGCATATCGACAGGACAGGCGGGATTATGGATTTCGTCATCGGAGCTCCGCTTCGGCTGGACGAGGTGAGGGCAGATATTCATCGGATGACTACCATCTGTCACCTCCACGCCGCAGAGACTCATCGGACGACCGGAACACACATCGCCGCAGCACCTTCCGCACATCACATGACGAGGAACGCAACCAACGGGAGTCACCTGCTCGAACCAGCTCATCTGAACGCTACTCGCAGGGCTACAACGCTACAAACAGGGGCTATGCTAGCCGTGGTCGCTCTCCGGGCCGCTATGAAAGTGGCCGCCTTCATCGCTCTCCCAGTCCGGCCCGGGTACGGTTCCAGTCTCCTGCACGTCAAGACCGGGAGCAGGGAAACTACAAGTAGCTGACAATGAGGGCAAATTGTCAGCTACCAACTTCTCTTTGGCCCAGACGGACAACGACATTCACCCTGACACAGGTACTATTGACAGCTTGTGTGTGACTGATGTAGACAAAAGATATGTGTCAGTTGTTATTGAGGACACTGTGGTGCATGCTTTTGTTGACACAGGAGCTGACGTTTCTATTATTAGTGAGACTTTTAGAATGGCTACACCTGCTCTTCAGAGAAAACCCATTATGAAACGGTTTATCCCTCTCACTGGGGTCACAGGTGATCCCCTTGACTCTGTAGGCTCCATTTATGTGAACCTAAGTATTGCAGGTGAGCCCATGACACATACACTTCAAGTTGTCAGAAACTGTACTAAACCAATCATTTTAGGTTGGGACTTTATGGTGGCAAATGGCATTACTGTTGACACTCGCACCATGACATGCAATGTAGCTGGTACAGCTGTACCACTAGTTAGTCCACATTTGTACATTCCCTGCCTGACTGCGGTGACAGTGGCGGCCACGGTTGCCATTCCGGCTATGTCAGAGAGGGTCATCACAGCTAATCTTGATGTACCCCTCAAAGGGTTTTTACCTAATGGTTACATTGGTGTGTTCGAACCACATTATACCGATCAGTCCTCTACTGGTATGGCATGGACTGTGGCGAGGGTAGAGCACGGTTCTATTTGTGTGAAGGTGGCTAATGTTTCACATAGTGAAGTTATGCTACATGATGGTACACAGGTGGGACATTTTCATGCTATCCTGGCAGGGGGCCAGAGTGAGTTCACCATTATGGATGGTTCTATTGGTAGTGTTAATAGACAGATACCTGACAGTCCGGGTGCAACTCCTATTATAGATGACACTGATTCAGACCTGACGCCATTGCAGAAAACACAACTGACGGACACTTTGACTTCTTTTGCTGACGTGTTTAGTCAACACCCACATGACTTTGGTAGAACTGACATGGTCACACACAAAATCATTACGAACTGTCACACCCCAGTCTCTCAGAGAGCCTACCGCACCTCTCCAGTCATGAAGGCTGAAATCCGTCGCCAAGTGGAAGCACTTAAGGCGCAAGATTTGATAGAGGACAGCTCGAGCCCCTGGGCCAGCCCGGTGGTGATGGTGAAAAAGAAAGATGGCTCATATAGATTTTGTGTAGATTTTCGAAAACTGAACTCTGTCACTATTACTGACGCACACCCCCTACCAAGAGTAGATGACAGTTTAGACGCGTTGTCTGGTTCGCAGTACTTTTCTACCATGGACATGTCTAGTGGGTACTGGCAAGTACAAATGGATCCTGCAGACAGACAAAAGACTGCATTTACTACAGGTGATGGCTTGTACCAATTTAAGGTCATGCCCATGGGACTCAAAAACGCACCTCCAACCTTTCAAAGGCTCATGGAGCTGGTTCTGCGAGGTCTACACTGGACAACTTGTGTCATTTACTTGGATGACATCATTTGCATGGGAAAAACATTTGAAGAACATCTAGACAATCTCACAGACATTCTCACTCGCTTCAGACAAGCAGGGTTAAAGTTAAACCCTAAGAAATGTGACTTTTGCAAACCGGCTGTGAAGTACATGGGACACATTGTGTCACGAGAGGGACTGACGGTGGACCCAATTAACAGTGAACGCATTAGTGACTGGCCTGTTCCACGTTCGCCGACAGAGGTACGTGCCTTTTTGGGACTGTGCTCATATTACAGACGTTTTGTGCATCAATATGCCTTCATTGCTCAGCCTCTACATAGACTTACCCAAAAACAAGTTGTGTTTGAATGGACAGATGACTGTAGCACAGCTTTTCAAACACTTAAGAAGGCACTGACTTCTCCTCCAATAATGGCATTTCCAAACTTTGATGAACCATTCATTCTGAGCACAGATGCATCTAATTTGGCAGTTGGTGCAGTACTATCACAGATACAACAGGGACAAGAAAGGGTGGTGGCATTTGCAAGTCATGTACTGTCAAAAACAGAGAGGAAATGGTCTACCTATGACAAAGAACTGTATGCTATTGTGTGGTCAGTCAGACACTTTAGACATTACCTGAGTTGCAATCCTTTCACCATTATTACTGATCATCGTCCTTTGCTTAGTTTAAGGAAAATGGACATTACGCATGACCCTACAGGACGCAGGGGTCGTTGGGCGTTGGAGCTCGATCCGTATCAATGGACAATCACTCACAAAGAGGGTAAGAAACACACAAATGCAGATGCCATGTCACGGATACCATTGGGACAGGACTCTATTGAGATGACAAGTACGACGCTACCTGAAGCTCACTCTTCGCCTAGTGATACAGGACAATCTGTCTCACTGTCTGAGGCGAGGGGTAATGATGAGGGGTCATGCTCGACCCCTGAACATTTAGAGAGGACCGATATGGTACCAAAAGTTTGTTGTGTGGACACTGATAGGACACATGTGAATGTGGGGTTTGACACATTACAACAGACATTATCTGCCCATAACGTGGACATTGTAAATGCACAACTTGCTGATCCTGTTCTCGGGGAAGTGCATAATTGGGTTAAAAACAAGAAACGTCCCTACCTCAGACAGGTAAAAGGTAAAATGCAGAGGAAACTATGGTGGCAGTTTCATAACTTGTTGCTATGTAATAACTTGTTGTGTCGAAAAGGTCAAACACCGCCTGGCAAACCTGAGGTTTATCAAGTGTTAATTCCAGTGGCACTGGTTACAGAGACAATGCAATTTTTTCATGGTAATCCATGTTCTGGTCATTACAGTGCTGAACGAACATTTAAGAAAGCATTGACAGTGTGTTATTGGCCAGGAATGAGATCTGATATTGAGCAGTTCTGTAACTTGTGTAAGACATGTGAAGTTTTTAGGAGGGTTGTACCAAAGCACAGAGCTCCTTTACAATCTATTCAGACTGAAAGACCATTTCAGTTGGTCTGTACGGACATTACCGAACTGCCAGTCACGTCTGTGGGAAACAGATATGTGCTTGTGGTACAGGACCATTTCACCAAGTATGTGAATGCATATGCTATGGTTGATCAAAGGGCTGCCACGGTAGCACAGTTACTCTGTGAAAGGTATATCCCTGAACATGGTGTCCCTGAGGAACTGTTGTCGGATCAGGGACGACAATATGAGTCAGAAATTATACAAAACATTTGTCAGAAACTACAGATGACAAAGAAAAGGACCTCCCCATATCACCCAAGAGGGAATGGTATGGTGGAAAGATTTAACAGGACTTTGAAAGAACAGTTGGCTCGACTCATCCAGGACTATGGGGGTGAGTGGGACCACTACCTTCCTGCTGTGGTGCTTTCATTCAACTCTACGCCACACTCGAGCACAGGGTATTCTCCTTACTTCCTTGTGCATGGCAGAGAGCCCAGACTACCGGCTACTGTTCATGTTTCATCGCCAACAGTTTCTGATAGTCCGACTAACTATGGTGCAGAACTAGCTCGACGGATGGACGCTGCTTTTGAGACTGTTTTTCTACATAGTGAAGAACAGAGACAAAAACGGGAATACTACTACAACAAGGACACGAGGTTCAGGCCATACGTTTGTGGTGATCTGGTATGGATGGATGATCCCACCACACAACGACAGAAGCTTGCTCCAAACTGGACTGGACCATATAAGGTTGTATCTGTGGACGACAAAGGGCTCCTTTACAAGCTGGTGGATGTGCAACACCCTCAGGCTGCGACAAAGGTCATCCACTATGATCGGTTGAAACCTTATCGTGGTTCCACAGACACATTAACAATGGAGGGCAATCAATCTGTCCCAATGACAAACATGAACACGCTGCCGAAGTACACAGCTTTGTCTGGCTCATTGCCCTTGATCTTTGGCCAAACAGCACAGACAGCAGAAACTGCGAGGCCATTGACACTTTCACCAAGGAGACAAACTGAACCAGTCTCCCAGCAGCCGGCGCAAACACCTCTTAGCTTGCCGCCTTCTGAGGGTACAGTTGTCACCAGGTGTGGGCGCATGGTTAGGAAGCCACGACGACTGTTGTCGTGACAAAGTTAAAAAAAAAAAAAAAAAAAAAACTGTTCTATATGTGGACTTTGTTTATTGTTCTGAGATTGTGTTTTGGGAAGATGATTTATTTTCTCTTATTGTTACTATGGTTACCTTATTTTGAAATGAGGACATTTCATTTAGAGAGGGGGAAGTATGTAAGATGATTTATTTTGATTTATTTTGATGTAAGATGATTTATTTGGGCAGTTACGTATTTAGGTTACTGTGTCTTTAAGAGACTTCTTCTTCGTGGGTTTTTCTTCGGGGGTTTTTGGGTGTGTTCAGGTTAAGCGGGCGAAAACAACGGGAGACGCGGGCAGCGTTCATGAGGGGATGACGTTGTATTGAACAGCTGAATAAAGTCCGTGCAGCCAAGCTATTCCCTTTCAGCGTGGTTACTCTTTCTCCACCCCACGACCCTCGGATGTGTTTGTGACACTTCTCCACCTCAAGCGGTGGTGTTACAGTATTTTATAAGATCTGAAAATCCAGCATTGAGTTCTGTATCAGTCCCAGTCAAAGGTTTTGGATCAGGATCACATTTTTCCTCCATTGTTTTAAACAGATACAGTAGATCCTTGCTAATCATGTTTTTTTAGATTAAAAGCCAGTCAGTCAGTCAGTCACCAATGCATTGGTCTTTTTAGCGCTTAAGCACGTGTGCACAGTTAACATGAATGGCCAGTCACTAGTTTTCATTCAACCTTTATTTAATCAGGTAAATCTTATTGAGCCTCAAGGGCTCATTTACGAAAGCGACCTGCTACAAACTAAAGAATGATGAACATCAATGATACAAATACATTCAACAATAAACAAAAGAAAAGAAAAAGTAGCAAAAACATTATAAGGTAGATGTACAAAAAATCAAAGACAGGAACAAATCTGCATTGGTTTTTGCCAGGATTCCAACAGATTCTGAAAACCATTTAGAGAAGTCAAGGTCGAGAGCTTCAGATCTTTTTGTAAGATATTCCATGAAGCAGGAGCGGAGTAGGAGAAGGCCCTTTTTCCAAGTTCAGTCCTCACTGACGGAACACTGCAGGTAATCATGTCCTGAGAGCGCACACTGTAGCTGCACTCACGCAAAGACATGTAGGAGGAGATGTATGAGGGCAGCAGACCAAGAAGTGATTTAAAGATGAAAATGTACCAGTGGAAGAGTCTGCGTGAGGTTAATGATGTCCAGTTAACCAGTGAATACAGGGTGCAGTGGTGGGTACGATAATCACATAGCCAGTTATGAATCTTAGTGCACCATGATAGACCACATCCAACAGCCGCAGGGTGCTTGTAGGAGCATTCATGTAAGTAAGTAAGTAAACTTTATTTATATAGCACCTTTCACAGATATAAAATCACAAAGTGCTTTACAAAAGAAATACACATAATAAAATCATACTAAAATCATACTAAAATCATACACTCTTAAAACATGCTATACAAAAAGGTTACACATGATAAACTCTAAAATCGATAAGTACAATTAACCATAAGCCTGTTTAAAAAGATAAGTCTTAAGACTTCTCTTAAATGCATCAGTCGACTCGGAGCTGCGCATTGTTAGAGGGAGAGCGTTCCAGAGCCTCGGTGCCACCACCTGAAATGCTCTATCACCACGGGTTTTAAAATGGGTTCTAGGGACCGACAGCAGTAGCTGATTAGAAGACCTCAGAGTTCTAGACTGACAGAGTGGCTTCAAAAGATTGAAAACATATTTGGGAGTCTCACCATGGAGTGCTTTAAAAGTTAAAACCAAAATTTTAAAATGAACCCTAAAATATATCGGAAGCCAGTGGAGAGAGTACAGAACAGGAGTAATATGATCCGTTCTGCGGGTTCCAGTCAAAAGTCTGGCTGCAGCGTTCTGCACAGACTGAAGAGAAGCCATGGTGGATTTACTTATCCCTACTAAAAGGCCGTTACAATAATCCAACCGAGAAGAAATAAAAGCATGGACAACCATTTCTAATTCTGTCTTAGATAAAATAGCTCGCAACTTTGAAATGTTCCTTAAATGATAAAAACAGTTGCGAACTAACAGTTTACAATGACTGTCCATTGACAGAGAGCTATCAAAGAGAACACCCAGATATCTAAGGTTGTTTTTGTTCGAAGGATTTAAGAACCCAAGATGCTTCCTTATTTCCAAGATTTTATCATCTGGAGCAACGATAAGCGTTTCAGTCTTAGCAGCATTTAACTGCAAGTGGTTGTCATTAAGCCAAATTTTAATGTCAGATAGGCAGTTACTGAGTTCGGTCAATTTGTAAAATTCAGACAATCGAAAGGAACAGTAGATTTGAATATCGTCTGCATAGACATGGTATGAGACGTTACTGTAGCGATCGAAAATAAAACTCAATGGGCGAATGTACAGTAAAAATAAGAGTGGGCCCAAAACTGAACCCTGGGGCACCCCATAGGACAGCTCAGAAACATTTGAGTGAACATTGTTCATAAAAACAGTAAAAGACCTATCGGACAAATAAGACTTAAACCAGTTTAAAACAGTGCCAGAAATACCAAACAGAGCTCTCAATCTGTTGATAAGAACAGTGTGATCCACAGTATCAAAAGCTGAAGACAGATCCAGAGCAACAAACACAGTGTAGTGTCCAGAATCAGCTGCCATCAACACATCACTGGACACTTTTAATAATGCTGTTTCTGTGGAATGCAGTCTACGAAAACCTGATTGGAAATTGTCCATAAGTTCATTTTCCTCCATAAAAAAGTTCAATTGTTGTGCTACAACCTTCTCAAGGATCTTTGACATGAATGGAAGTTTAGAGATAGGTCTGTAGTTTTCAGGCAGAGAGGAATCCAGGTTAGGCTTTTTTAGCAGAGGACAAACTGCGGCAGTCTTAAAGCATTTAGGTACAGCTCCAGAACATAGGGATAAATTTATCAAGCTGACTACACTTGGACCAATACAATTAAAAATATCTTTAAAAAGAGATGTTGGTACTATATCCAGTGGACTCGAAGACAATTTCATTTGTTTCAAAAGATCATTGATATCATTAATGGTTACTGTACTAAAAGAGGACCATGTATTTGAAGTCAAAGGTTGTGGGTCCAGGTGGTTAGCAAGTGACGGAGAGATACTAGCTCTAATATTTGCAACTTTGTCCGTAAAATTTTTTAAAAACTGATTACAATCAGCATGTGTAAAAGCACTTTGAAATGAGCACAATGGAGAAACAATGTTCTTAATAGTGTCAAATAAGATTTTTGAATTTCTTCCTTTTGATTTGATGAGATCAGCAAAATAATTTAACCTTGCATTTTTGATCATCTCATTTAACGAACTAATTAAGTCTTTAAGGTGAAGCCTGTGAACCAACAGATCAGTACGTTTCCATAAACGTTCAGTTTTCCTGCATTCTCTCCTCAATGTCATGATTTCCTTGTTAATCCAAGGAGAACTTGTACGATGAACAGTGTTCTGCTTTAATGGTGCAACTAAATTCAAAATGTCGTTGCAGTAAATGTTAAAGCCAGAAACTGCTAAGTCCACATCCAAAGAATTACAAACTAAGGTGGAGGGATCAAAATGAGAGATAAAAGTTTCAGCTGTGTGCTCAGTTATGATCCTTCTTTGGATCAAACGACTAGGAGGAGCAGGGTCAGGGCTGAAGGACACATTAAAATATATGCAACTATGATCACTGAATAATATGTCCTTCACACGAACATGATCAATATTGAGGCCAAAAGAAAAAACAAGATCTAAAATATGGCCTTTGCAATGTGTGGGAGAATTGACATGTTGAATAAAGTGGAAAGACTCAGTGATAGAAATGAGGTCAGCAGCTGCCTTACAAGAATCATCATCTACGTGCAAATTAAAATCACCCAAAATTATAATTTTCTCCAGCTTGATGATAGTAGACAGCAGCTCAGTAAATTCAGATAAAAACTCTCCGGCCGCGCCGGGAGGCCTGTACACCAAAATACAATAAAACAATTTAAAAGAGCCAACTTTAATTATCTGAAGTTCAAAAGTAGAAAAAGGTGATGGTTTTACCAGTCTGCAGGGGAAAGTGTCTTTAAACATGGTCGCTAGTCCACCTCCTCTGCGCCCTTCTCTTGGAGTTGCAAACACCGAACAGAAGTAGAGTCTCTGATGAACTTTTTTGATCAGGCTGGTGGTGTTGTTGCTCCAGCTGAGGTTATCATTCATGTGTACACCCAAGTATTTGTAGCTGGAGACCACTTCCACTGCAGACCCACCTATTTTCAGTGGGGCATGGGTGTGTTTGTTCCTTCTGAAGTCCACAATCATCTCCTTTGTCTTCTTCACATTCATGTGAAGATTATTCTCTTTGCACCAGCTCTCCAGATGTTCCACCTCCTGTCTGTAGCTGGACTCATCATTGTTTGTGATGCATCCCACCACCGCTGTATCATCTGCAAACTTAACAATATGACAGCCTGGAAGTGTGGCTGTACAATCATATGTGAGCAGAG